>RJWM01005473.1:5561-73500 GCA_004363535.1 Dasyprocta punctata | reverse complement strand
GCCTCGAACTCACAACGCTCCGCCTACCTCAGCCTCCCGAGTGCAGGGATTTATTTTCTTTCTAAAAATATTATATCACTTAACTTTTAATATGACACACTTTTATTACCTGTCTGCTATACTTTGTGCCATTATTTTCATATAATTTATTTCAACATCTACTATAAAATCCTTGATCTGTTATTATTTTAATTTAAACGATAATCTTGGTAAACAGCATTGTTGGGAAAAATTTATATGCAGTAAAATCTCCCACTTTAAATCCAGTTTGATGAGTTTTAGTAAATAAAGTTGTTTTCCATGCTTTAATTATTATGCTGCTATGAATATTTATATAGAAGTCTTAGATAGGTATGTTTTTCTGTTGGTTTGTTTTGTTTTGGTATTTTGGCATCATAGTGCAGATTTGTACGATAAGTATGTTTAAATTGCCAAATCATATATGAAACTGCTGTTTTCCAAAGTAATTATACCTTTTTCATTCCCATTAACAAAGGATGGGAATTCAACTTTCTCTATATCCTCACTGAAATTTAGTAATTTCAATTTTACTGTTGTTGGTTATTGTAGTGATCATGTAGTGGTATATCATTGTTATTATAGTTTATATTTCCCTAATGACTAAAAATTTTGACTATAATTCCATGTGTTCAATTGTTACTTGTTTCTCTTCCTAAATATTTTTTAATGAATTATCTCTTCAAGTCTTTTACCAATCCCTACTTTGGCTATCCGTCTTTTTAAGAGGGTTTTTTCTCCTCAAAGTAAATCCTAGAGACAAATAATTTTGATGGATATTACTCTATCTTTTTACCCTATTAATCTTCCTCAGTAGTAGTTTGGATCTGGAATGTCCCCCACATATCCATGGATATTTCTTTCTTGAGGTGTTGGGGATTGAACCTGGGGTCTTATACAATGTGAGGTAAGCGTTCTCCCACTGAACTATGTCCACAGCTCAGTGGTCCATATATTTGAAAGCCTTGGGCCCGATCCTAGTGCCCTGGGAAGCAGTAAAACTTTTGAGAAGTGGGGCCTAGTGCAAAGTTTTAGATTATTAGAGACAAGACCATGAATAGGATTAGACCTCAGTATCTTTCTGTCTCTCTTTACTTCCTAGTCACTAGGTGGCAAACAACTTTTCTCCATCATATGTTCCCCCACCATGATACACCACCACCATAGATCCAAAACAAAAGGGTTGACTAACCATGGACTGAAACAGTCAAACCCATATGCAAAAATAAACCCTTTCTTTTCATAAGTTGATTATCATAGGTATTTTTATAGTAGTGAAAGCTGACCAGTGCACCCTCTCAACATTTTATAACTCATGATTGCATACTAATTTTATTGTTCTATTTTTTATATATGTAGCCCTTACAAGACTTTGAAAAAAGTAGTGATGTTTACTTTATCTTCACAGTAACACTTATAACACTACCTGCACCTAGAAATTATGCAGTAACTATGCACTGAATGAATGAATAAGAGATAAAGGAAAGGCAGACAATGTGGGATGTAGTTGAAAAGAATTTTAGTGATTAACTAACAAAAAGAGGCATTATCTGGAGGTGAGGGGATTTCCTATTGTTGCCGAAATTATACCACATCAGTAGCAATCTTCCTTAACACTGATCCTGTATGATTTGGGGGAAACAGATTTGCCAAAATTACATCGGAATACCAGCCCACATAATACACCCTTAATGTTGACAAGTATATTAACCCCAGAACTCAATGGGACATTCTCATGAAACAGACTGTTTGACCACTGCTATTATCCTATTCATAGTGACTGGGGGATTCCGGTGCTTTCATTTCTGTCTTGACCATTCTCTCAGGGCACCATGGGATTCTTCACTGGATTTATTTTTTTATTTGTCCAAGCAATACGCAAAGAGAGAGTGCTTAGGTCAGTACATTAGAGATTTAAAAAACCAAGAGTGCAAGTGATATGCATCACTTCTGCAGTCACTCAATTGGTCAGAATAAGGGGTACTGTCCCACACTAAGTTCAAGGGAGGCTGGAAAATGCAGACTTTTGTGTCCCAGAAGGAAAAGCAAGATCTGTGAGCCTCGGCCCATCCTTAGCCACAAAAGGGGATTTCATTTGGCTATTGTGAGCATTAGAGAGTTACTATATGTGAAACACTCCTAGAAGTGATCAGTATATTCAGGGACATCCACATTTCTGGCTATGCTGCAAGTGGAGTTTCTCTGAGTTTGCCCTAATTGCGGCTTGCTAAACAGATCTGGTGTTCTGAAGCCTCTGTCAAGCCCAACAGCTGGCTGGAGAGTATCAGAAGCCCCAGTGCCCATGGAGACCAGCCAAGGATGCAGATGTCACCACCAAGTCTGTGTGCCACATCCTCATGCTTTGTTTAATTTGGTTCCCTGGATGGGACAAGTTTTATGAGCAGGTGTTCTGGTTAATTAGGTGATTAATACTCTTCAAATTGGAGAGCCATTTCCCTAGTGACAGCTATTGTTTTGCTCAGATACGAGACAAATCTTATAGTTTGTAGAGGCCTGCAATGGTATTCATTCATCTGCCAGGTTGACAGTGTGGCCCTGATGACCAGGAATCTGATCTCACACCTGACTGAGTTACCTCTTGTGTAGGGAAAGGAGAGCTCCCCTGATCATCTGATGTCCTCTCCTACTGGGGCAAAGTTGACCTGGGGCCACATTTCCAGTTCCTTCTGGGTATCAGAGCCAGTACTCCTCCACAGAGCAAGGTGACAAAACCACAGCCAATGACAAATCAGATACCAAAGTTCTTTATCTCAAACTGGCTCTGGGGCCAATAGAAATGTGCCCAAAAGCTCTCTTCTATCCATTTTCCCAAAGCTCTTTCATTACCCCATACACTGTTCTGTTCCTACATTTTTGCCCTGTTTCCCTCAAGGTCAAGATCTTTCTCCCTCTCATTGACCTCATCAGATCCATCCATGCTTAAAAATCCAGACTTTATTCCTGAGCCTTTTCAATCTAGCTTTCAGTGATTTCTCTTCAGAATTTCTGTAGCATTCGCTTATCTGACCTATGTCAATTAGCATTTAATTATATATTACGGCTGTCTTGTCTCCTATTTCATGGAACTTGTCTTCCTGATTGTATTTTTGGCAGCTGTGTCTGTGTCTTCTAGGAATATGAAATTCTCAATAAATATTTGTTCAATTGCGACTTTAGGCTGGCTGCCACTTAGGCTGACTTCAGGGAAATGGGTTGAATTCATTTTCTCACACCACCTAGATTATACTGAAATCACAGTTGCTCTCTCCTGTGCCTCACGTGTTCCAGGTTTACAACCACGGAGAACTAGATCTCTTTCTCTAGTTCCAACTGGAGGCATCTCAAAGAAGGAATTTGATTGGCTCATTTCAGTCATGTACTCAGCCCCAATCATTGTACTGAGGGAGGCATGTTCCTGCAAGAAAATTCCAAACCAAAGTCACATGGCTGGAATGAAAGTTCAACTCATATCTGTCCATTATAGGTGGATCTGGATTTTAGAGGCTTTTATTGCTCTATCTTCCTTTGTAGGTGAGGTTGTTCTTAAATCACATATTTATCCATTAAACATGAATCTAGTAAGAGTAAACCTTTTACCCAGAAAAGCCTCAGTAGATTAGCTGGCACTAAACTTTTATTGTCCTTTGTTTCTCAGGAGAAAGAGAGAAACATTTGTGTTGGAAATAAACAACCTTCCAAATTCAACTGATGGTGGTTTTCCCTCAATGCTATTCTTTAGCAATGACCAAAAGTTCACATGATGAGTCATTTAATAGGGATCATAGTCTCAGTCTCCCTTTGGGAGTTCCATCTTCTCTCTCCTCCTCTCTGTTCACTTCCTTCCCAAAGACCTCTTTTGTTGGCTCAGTGAGGTGGTATCAATTTCAGAGTCTCGGTAGAAATTGGATAAGACAACCCAAAGGACAAACTGAAGTAACTTAAATAATGGATGTCTCAGTTACTTTTCTCATTGCTGAGACAAAATACCTGACACCCAAAATTAAAGAAGGAAAGGTTTATTTGGCTCACAATTTGTAAAAGTTTCAGTCCATAGTTAGCTGGCTCCAAGGCAAGGTGACATGGCAGAGGAGCAACACAAAGGAGAAACAGTCCATGGCAAAGCAGGACAGACAGAAGGTAGCCAGCAGTGAAGTAGAAAAGAGCAAGCAACAATAGGAACTTCTTTCTGTCCCTTTTATATTCTATCTAGACTACCTGGCTTAGGGTAGATGCCAAACCAATCAGTGCACTAATTTAGTAATCACACATCCTTAGTCCTAGTGCCTTGAATCCTAGCATTGAACCATGAATCAATTCTAGCATTGCACAGATCTAGCCCCTCTGAGAAAAGCGCCACCTATGACTGTATGAGGCTTTGTGGGGGGCATCTAAACACAGGCATAACAAAGGGCAAGGTGAGGCAGGGTTAAGGAAACCAAAGGGATGGGAACTGCTTGAAATTTTATAACTGGAAACTAGCTCCCTACCACATGATCTATGACCTCCAATAGGGAAGGCAGCTGCTGCCAAACTGCTGTCCATGTGCAGGCCCTGATACTCTGCTAGCTCTCAAGCTCCCTCCTGATCTGGTCGAACTCAAGGAATGCAGATGATGTGGTCTGTAGGGGTCAGCTTCCTGGGGAACAGAAGTGCCCCAACAGTGGGCAGAAAGTGGATCTAGAGAATCTATCAGAGAATGACTGGCACAAATGATTAGTCTCAATGATGTAGAAGTAAATATATCAGAATGGAGAGTTGGGAGGAGGTATATAGTATGAAACAATATTCTAGAAGAATGCAATCTTCCCCTTTCAGAAAAGATTAACACGGATCACAATAAATAAGCCTATGACAGGAGAATATTAAATAAGCTAGCTGATTGAGAAAATTATTCACACATTTGTTTATTCATCAATCATCAAAGGGTTATTTTCACTTCTAGACATCAAGCATGCAAACATGAGTTTGATTTTTCTGTATGTTTGAAAATTTTCATAAATAAAATATTGCAAGAAACAGATTATAGAGGGTCACTGTCCTCAAGAAGCTAATAACCTGGGCCAGCAAGGATTCCTGGAGGAACTGACAGCTAAACTGAAGCCAGGGGAGAGTCAGAAGATAGATGGGTAGAAAAAGAATTTCCTGAAAGAGATACTGAGTGAATATGAAAGACTGCTGGGAAATGAGCTGGTAGAAGTAGAGCTATCTGAAGTTCAAGGTTGTATGGCCAGATCTACATTTTTACAAGATCCCTAAATCATCAGAGCAAAGGGTGCACTGGTAAAGCTTAAAAACAAACAAACAAACAAACAAACAGCCCTATAAACCTGAGAAATGAAATTAGAGAAGTATAAGTAGGGAGAAAGATAAACAACAGACATTTGTTTCATTCATAGCCCTGTTATCCTGGGATAGTGGAGTAGGTTGAGAAGAGACTGAAGAAAACACAGAGATGGCCTTTGAGAGTTAAGGTTTATTAAGATATTAACAGGAACAAGTAAGTTTAATTGAGACTTAGTAGCAGAAAAAGATAGAGTCTAAGGGTAACAGGCTGCACAGGACAGTTGCCAGAAGATACTCATACCCAGTGGCCATGGGCAATACTAGCTAAAGCCGCAAGATCCTAAAGTGGGCCAGGCAGGGAAATGCCAGAGAGAACTCCAAGTGTCAAGTGGCAGAAGGTTGGACGGCTCTGTACTCCATTACTGAGGGGAGGGGGGTTAATAGAGGAAGCTACAAAGAGGTGGCATTAGTAGTTTGTTTTGCTCTGCTGTATGACCAGCAGCCCAAAGAACAGCTGAGTTAGCATATAGGCAGGAAGGCAGTTTCCACAGATAACACTAGTTTGCTCAGTTCCCAGTGTCCCCCAGATATTACTTATCTGGGCAGTCTCAGGAAGAATGAACAGGACTCAGAGACTGAATGACTGTGCTACGTGAAAGAGAAGAGATGCTTTTTTGTTTCGCGTTCGTAACACCATACCCAGCTTTTCGGCTAACACCCTCACCCCACCTGCCACTTTCCTTTGACAGCAGTGTCCCTACCTGCTTGAATGAATGCAGTTTCCATGGGACTTCCACCTATCAGTCCTTTGCTTCCATGGTCAAAAGAACAGGTACATGACCAAACCAGGCCAACCAGTGGTACCTGCCTGGGAAATCTTGGAACTGGCAGCTAGATCTTGTGTTTGGTGTAATCCTTTCTGAAGCCCCTCTCTCCACTTTTCTCCTGTAGATTCTGTATGCTACCCAAGTTCTTATTAAAAAGTGGTTTTTTTACCCTTCAGTTAAGGTACAATTTTTTCTACTGTTTGCTACCAGAAAACTTCGACTAATTACTGTGGCCACATGCATGGTAGCCTTTCATACAAAGAGACACAAAACATGTAGAGGAGAAAGTTTGAGGTGGGCTTTCTTAGGGAGGGTAGTTTGTTCTTGAGCAGCCCATGCAAAAGGAAAGGATAAAATGTAAAAGTTGGCTGAGGAGACTTCTGTGGAACTCTGAAAATCACACCACAGAGTACAAAGTTATCTTTGGCACATAGACATAGAAAGTTCTACCCAGCAGCCTGACCTCCTAAGGACTTAACCAGACTTCTCCAGGGAGGCTAATTCTTCCATGAGGAGGCTGACACATTCTGAAGATGCCCCAGAATCAGGCGGGGGAGTGAACCAAGCCTCATTCCCAGCACTGGAAGTCCAGGTCCTGGCTCTAGATTTCTCGCTAATTAGCTGAATGACCTTGTACAAATGCCCACCTTGCTCTGAAGCTCTGTTTCATCATTAATAAAATACGAGTTGAATTATATTTGAGGTTCTCAAAGTAGGTTCCAAGAGAATTTTAAAGTTACAGGAAAAGGGTCAGATATATTGGGAAACTGGATTCAACAAAGATTAAACAAATTTCCTTACTGCAGGATTCTCAGGGCCTTAAATATGCTCATTTGTGATACAAATCTCCCAGAAGGGGGAAAGTGACCTGTACTTTTATCTTTTCCCAAGGGATCATTTTAACCCTGCCCCCTCCATGAAGAAATGCGTGGAACCGGTAGTCAACAAAAGGCACTTACAGAAATATTGGATTAGGTGACTTTTAAGGCTGCCCAAATGGTGCATGATTCTGTGTACCCAGGTGTTCTGTGCACCTCCTCTCTTTCCCACTTGCTCCTTCCTTAAGATGACTGACTCTGAAGGAGCCCTGTGATCTGTTTTAAGGGGCTCTCCCAGGAAACAGCACATTTGAATGCTTATGAAGTCACTTAAAGGTCTACTCCGGCTCATGAAACCCTCCTGCAGCTTAAATGAAAAACACAGCCCCCCACTGCGCTCAGAGCACAGATCCAGGCCCCGCCTCAAGGGATTGCAAAACATACTCTAGCTTGCCTTCATTTGGGAAAACAAAGAAAACTCCACTCTTTTCTGCTCCAGACAGTCTGAGATGCTTTTGTTCCCTTGGGCCCTTGCCCGGTTCTCTCATCTGCATCAGTCCTGGTACTAAATTGGTTCAAGGCTTGGAGGAAAGCTTCAGAGGAAAGAGGGAAAAGGATGTTTAGAGTTCTTAAATGCTGAAGTCACCCGGAGGATCAGAGCCGAGTCCCACTCTGGCCACGAGAGGGCGATGACAACAGCATCTGGGCAGAAAACTGTACCCGAAATAACAGGAGTAAACTATACCTAATTCGTTTAAGAAGGATGCAGGGACTGGGGCGTGAGGATGTGTGTGCATGTGTGTCTGTACATTTAGGGGCCTGGAGCGAAGACTTTGAAAACCTGAGAAGTATAATAACTCTGCACCTCTACTATACAGTTACAGGATGTAGTCAAGTAGTTAGATGAAAGTTTCTTGAAGGAAAAGGAGGACGAAAGAATCAGACTAGCATTCACAGAAAAGGAAAAGAAAGGTGTGCTCAGGAGCATAGTTTTGTGTGCGTGTGTGAGAGGGCATGCATGTGCACATGTGAATATGTGATTGCGTCCATGAGTATGTGTGAAAGTGTGTAGGTTGTGGGTGTAGGCATGAATGTGTGTGTGTGTCGCCGTGTATGTGCACAGGGCTCAATTCAGACTTTCTTGGTGTAGGTAGATCTCAAGGAAGTCTGGGCAATACTTCCTTCAGTTTCTGCACTTTCCTTTCAAACAAACAAACAAACACATTCCTACAAGTATTTATGGAGCCTCTGATGCATCTCTCCTGCCGGCATCTGGAAAAGCTCAGACCCGGGCAATTTAGAGCCAACGGGCACGGCACTGGAGAATGAAGGGAAGCTGGGGGCAGCAGGATGGATGCCTCGCCCGCGAATGACTGTCTGGCAGAACACTTTCCCTCCTTTGATGCTCCAAGCCACTCAGGGAGGTGGGTCCAGAAAGGGCTGTTGTCCCTGGATTTGAGGAACCAAAGGCTCAGAGGTGGCAGAATTGGCCCAGCGTCACCAGACAGGAAGCAGATGTTCAAGGGATCTGACATGGCGCTGTCAATCCACGGCCAAATCCCGACTGTCATTACTCTCAGTAGCATACGGGGAACTGGGTCTACGTAAAACAGGCTAAGCCTTCTCCGGGGAGTGTTTTCCAGCAGCGACTTCGACGACATGCACAACTTTTAGTGACACGTGTGACTGCGGAGTGCCATGGTGCCAACAAGTGTTCTAGGAAACAGCTATGGGTCATTGCCACAACTGCTAGACCAGGCAGGGACGAAGCTTCCGTGTATCAAAACGCCGAAGTCTGGCATCCTTAGTAGCTGAAATAAGGGTTATTTAGACACTCTTTTGGGTTCATGTTGGGACTAAGTGTCCAGTCTGGTGTTAAAAAAATTTTTTTAAAAAGGGGGGGTCCACAAACTTTATCAGTTCTTGGCTCCTGAAAGAGAGCCACTGTCAGTGTTTCTTTCCCGGGCCCTGCTAGGGACCCCTTTCCTTCCCAGGTTGCTTTCCTTTAGCTCCTTTACTGCCTCCTCCCTGCTGGCTCTCGGTAGCTCCAGCAAAGTTCCCAACTTAGTCTACATGACGCGCGGCGCAGCCAATGGGAGGCGGAGCTGGCGTTTTTGGGGGGCGGGAGGGGTGGGCCCCGCGTCTCGGGTGTCTGCCCTGCTCAGTGAATGGAGAGAGCGAGCGCCGGCCAGCTCACCCCGCCGCCCCCTGCCCCAGGCGCCGCCGCCGTGCTCCGAAACCCAGCCCCAAGCCGAACCTCCCCAGGCGGCGCGCCCCACTTCCCGCGACCCAGGTCCCCAACCCGGCCCGCAACCCGGGCGGCGGGCCAGCGGGACCAGGGGGCGCTCGGCACCTGGGCACTCTGAGCGATGCGCAGCGGGGCAGCTCGAGCCCCGCCGATGGAGCAGCTGCCTCCGCCGCCGCCGCCCGGCGCGCCCTGCTCCGCCCGCACCCCGTGCGCCTGAGCGCCGAGCTCGCCCCTCCTCCGCGCCAACTCCGCCGCCCGTTCCCCAGGCCGCCCGCGCTCCCCGCGTGCCTCCCGGGCTCCACGCGCCTCGCCCCGCCGAGGCAGCCTCCTCAGGGCGCGGGCCACTGCACACCATGGTCCCCGAGCGGACAGCGGCCGGCGCCGCCGTGCGCACTCGCTTGGCGCTGGCCTTGACGCTAGCGAGCGTCCTGAGCGGGCCCCCGGCAGCCGCCTGCCCCACCAAGTGTACCTGCTCCGCCGCCAGCGTGGACTGCCACGGGCTGGGCCTCCGAGCTGTTCCCCGGGGCATCCCCCGCAACGCCGAGCGCCTGTGAGTACCCCCGGCCCGCCCCACGCGGGCCACCCACCTGGGTCCCACAGAGGGGCCCTTGGTCGCCAGAGCCTTCCTCTCCTCTCCGTGGCCCTGGATGCGACCTCTGTTCTCACTCGCTCCCGAGTCAGATCCCTCGTTCTCTAAGTTGGTGGGGGTGGGGGGGGTTGTGCTTTGGGCAGGTGTGGAGAGAGACGTCTTCAAACCCCCGTGGTGAGCCAAGAGCAGTGCCTTTGGGGGCGCGGGCTCCAGCTGCAGGACCCTCTGACAGCTTCCTAGGAGAAGCTGGCTGACTGCGAGGGGAGAGAGCCCCGAACCCTGGAGGTCTTGTGGTGGGCGTGAGAGGTCTGCGCTCACGAACGGAGAGGGTGGCTAGAAGATGAGGGTGACAGACGTGGAGTATGTGGCGGCGGGGAGATGGGAGAGAGGGCCGTAAGACTTGACTGCCTTGGAGATCAAAATGGGCCAGCTGCTCTGGTTGCGCTTGCAAGGAAAGTTGAAAGTGTGTGTGAAGGTCTAACTTCTGAGAGAACCGGACGAATTTGGAGTGGGTGCTTGCAAAACCCGCCCCGCCTGGAGCGCAGCCTCGGTGATGCCAAGTTGCAGCCTGGGTGAATTTTTTATGGCTCAGTTATAAATGCCTCCCCAAACGGGCTGGAGAATGGAAATGCTGACAGCCCTTTAAATGAGACCTAGCGCTATAATCTTACAAACCGCACTCAGCCTCCGATCCTGGGCTTGGCAGAGTGGAGAGGCTGTTGGAGAGAGGGGTGGATTGACCCTCATTTTAACCCCAATTGTGCAACCAAATATTTACTTTTCATATGTCAACGTTTTGGAAACATTTATCATTTTGATCCTCAGACCAAATTCAAAACTTGGACTCTGGGGTGGGCTTCTTGTAGCCCACAGTTGGGGGCAGGGTGGGGAAGGAGGGAGAACTGGTGGAGGGAATAGGAGCCCTCCTGGAACCCAGGGGAGGGGTGAGGGAGTGTTTGCTCTAGGCTGGGAGGCACCCTGCAAGGCCTGGGCCCTCTTCCCCTCTCCACGCATGGGGGGCTGGGTTCCTTGGATCTCCCCTTCCGCCTTTTGACTTCAGGCTGGAAGAGAGTAGTGGTGAGAGGAAGGGTCCCTAGAGTGCTGATTCCTGTTAGTCACCTCCCAATCACCTCACCTCCTCTTCCACTTACTTTTTGTGTCTGTCCGAGCAGCAACTCAATAGAAATCCCTACTCTACTCCTGGTACTGTCTTTTGGCTCAAAACTTTTTCAGTTTTCAAGTACAATGATTGTTCTTTTGGGTTGAGACACACCATCAGAGAAGGTTAGAGCTCAATCTTCATTAACACATACAGAGTAACAGGCTGAGAAATGACTTGCTCTAGGAAACATTGCAAGTTGATGGTGATAAAAGAGCCAGCATTCAGATTTCCATGCCTTAATTCAGACATTATATTAGACCATTTCAGTGAAAAGCCCCCTTTTAGTGGTATTTTTAGATGCTTGTAAACTAAGTGCCCCTGCTCCTTACACCAATGCTGGCTGTGTGAGTTAGTAAAATAATAACATAGCTAATGTTTAGTAAATGTTTCTCCTGCCTTGATCTGTGTCTGTGTGTTATCTCCTTAAATTTCTGCCCAGTCCTATTAGTTACGTGGATAAGTGCCTATTACTCCGTGTTACAGCTCAGCCACCTTGTTGTGTATTCAAGGTCATGCAGCTAGTTAAGTGTTTGAATCCAAGCCTGCCTGACTCCTAAGCCCACACCCCTTACCACTCTGCTGACTCCTTAGAACAAGAGCCAGTTTGGGCCACAATCTGTAAGCAGACCATTCTGGGAGGGTTTGTGTTGGACTTGGGTCTTAGCAGAGGCTGCTGTCCCCACTGCTTTGGGTGTTCCCTGAAAACATTCAGCTCACTTTGACATGGGCTTTGTGGGTTGGGTCTTGAGACTGCTCTTTGCCCATCTTGAAATCAAGTCACATTTTTTGGGAAACCCAGGAGAATGAGCCCCTCTACTCCTGGAGACTTTGTGTTTTCAAAAACTGCAGTCAAGGCACTACGTCTAGCGTGCCACCTGGCCACCTTGCCGAAAGACCCAGGCAATTCAGGGCACACCATCTGCTCCACAGCTGGGGAAATTGGGTGGAGAATGGACTGCTGGACATTCCCAAGGGCCACCTGCTGCAGGCATGGTCACTGATAAGTAGGAGCTGCTTTTGAAATATGTGCATTCTACCTGGCTCCATTTGGGTCACCGGTAATACTGGTTTAGGTCCATGGGGGTTGTGGGGATGCCAAGGATGGCCTCTACCCTAGTCCTCTTTCTTTCTCCCTGGGAATGGATGGCAACCTTTAGGAGTCAGATGGATCAGGTTCACCACAGGATTTAAGGGCATCTCAGCAACAGTTTTTCACTGCCCCCACCCCCTCTCAGTGAACTCACCTGAAACATTTCAGTTCTGCACACACTTGAGGGATTTCTGTGCTATGCTGAGGATTTCTTCAGGGAGGCATTGCTCATTCATTCCTCCCTCCATTCATTCAACAAATATTACTCGGGCCCTACTTCTTTCCAATAGCTGTGTGTAAAATCATTGCATATACAGAGGAAAAACAACACTTCAACTTGAAGAATGTAATCAAAGAGAGAAGAAGGAAACTTCCTTTGATGAGCCTTTTAAATTTTCTAGGGATCATTTTGACACGGGGCACCAGTTTATCAACATAGCCATCGGATCCTCAGGACCTTCTAAAAAGCCAGTGTTTCAAACACAGATGTTGAAATTGTGTTTTTAAACAAAGAAAAACATTTTCTCCATTCTGTATTCCTGCTACTCTGCCTACAAAACAGTCTTTTATGAAGGAATATGTGTATTTGCTGTGTACATGCCTGTATCCATGTGTGTATGGTTTCCCTAGGTGTTTTTGACTTCAGAAACCTGATGATATGACATTAAGGACAGTTTGAGTGGGGATAATGTGGTCCCCTTTTGGATTTAGCTGCAGGCCCGGAATGTGGTATCAGTGTTGGGGGGCTCTGTGTTCCAAGTTCTTTCCTACAATGTGAGCATATCACCCAGAAAAATAAGCTCTGTGCCTTTTATAAACTACTGACTTTTTTCCTCCTCAGTGAGGAGGTGGCACCCACAAGAAAGCTAATTAAATGGAGAGGAGAGTTCAGTGTCATTTGTTATCCATGCAGCAAAGATAGAGGCTCTGAGAGGAGAGGAAGTGAATGTTGGTGCCTGAAACAAAACATTTACCATGGAGCACAGCGTAAACAGATGTTGCCTTTACCCTTCTGAGTACAAAAGGAGCCCACAGATGTAATTCTTTTCCAACCACAATCTCAGCCTGGAAAAAGAGGCAGGAGATGAAAATGAACTCTCATGCAGGCGTCTTCTTCTCGCAGTGCCTGGAGGCAGACAGAGGCCCACTTCTCACCCGCGGCGAGGTGGTGGCCTGCACAGTGGAGTAGGGGCAAGAGTGGACATCTTTGGTTTTTCACTTGGCTCCAGAACATGCTGGAGACTGCTGTATTTAAATAAACATTTCCTGTTTGTGAAGGAGAGCGGGCGAGAGGCTGAAACGTGAGAATGTGGTAACTTAATTTTCTCCATCACTCCAGATGACGGCAAGCTTTGCCGGTGGTTGGGTCCAATAAAAACCGACACCGTGTCATAGGCTTTCCCTCACTTGACCACAGAGGTCCCAAGGTCAAGTGGGAGACTTTCCAAGATGCTCAGCGGCCTGGCTCTGCCTTCTGGTACTCCCAACCCTCAGGGCCAGCTCAGAGGACCAGGGGCAAGCTGGTGAACTGGGGGACCTCTCTGCACCAGCCATGTGAGGTGGCCCTTCAGAGAAGACAGTGCTTTTTTGGATTGTCTAGTGAGCAGTGGACTGTACCTGCCTTCAGGGTGCTGTGAAACTCTGAACAGACTACTGTCCCTCTCTGAGCCTCATTTTCCTGAAATTAGGATCCAGCCTTATCTTAGTGGTTTTCCATATATAAGCTATAGTCCATTGGTGAACTGTCAGAACCCTCTTCCTCAGTGCCCAAAATAGCATCTGACACTTGGTAAGTTTTCAACAAATATGTCAGTAAAAGACTAGTAAACCTCAAAAGTACAAATATTTCTTCCATTTTCACAAGGGAAAGTTGGGCAATTACAGATTTGCATTTTGATGGATGGCTAAGGGCTACTTAGCAGTAATCTATTACATGAGATATTAAGGTTATCTAAAATGTTGGATTTCCATGAACTAAAATTATTGCCTTACTAGAGTTACCCAAGACTCCTACTGAGTGATCCACTCCACAGTCTGGTTGCCAGATGTTGCTTAGCAACCTGGCAAAACTCCTACTGTGCACATGCTCATGAAAAGAGCTAGCAATCCTGAACACTTAAACCGTAGGACTTTCTAATCAGAAACTCATCAGCATCATCCTGAGCTCTCTGTGGTTTTTGATTGCTTCTCTTCTTGTATTAATTGATATGTATTTGTAGGATCATTATTGAGTTTTGCTTTTGCCAATCATCTGGGATTTTTATTATTTCTGCTTTTTTTTTCTTTTGCCACTTCTAGTGTTACTTTGTTACTCTCTGGCTCTATTTATTATTAACGAGGTCTCCCTCCAACCCTGAAAGTGAAAATAAAGGGTGGGTTTGGGTCTGTGGACTCGTTTCCCTTGACTATATGTATGAGAACCACCAGGTTTCAAAGTTCTATGCACTAGGTTTTGGCACAAGTTAAAAAAATAGCTGTGGGTTTGAATTCACCTCTGTTACATCCTTACTGCTTCACCCTGGGTGTATTCCTCCATTTCTCCAGACTGCAGTGTCTTTCATTGCATGGTACCTCATTTCCACACCTGTAATGTAAGGATGAGAATTGCATGGGGATATTATCAGTGTAGCCCGAGGCAGTCTGTGTAATGTGCTCTGCAGGACACGCACCACATTGTTCATGCATTATCATTGCTGTGACTGTTTATCCGACTACAATTTATCCAACTATAAAGTATGTACAATAAGCATTCCTATTTGGGAGGATTAAATGGAATTGTGTACGATAAGTGCTTAACAGTCGCTAGCATATAGGAGCCCTCCACAAACGATTAATGATAGTGACCATGGCTATTATTTCCGTGTGTGCATCTCAGACCCTGTCCAGCTGAGTGGCTTAACTTATGTACTGTAAATTTTGTTCTACCCCTATGGAGGCAAGTTCCTTGACTACAGATGGGCTGTGGCCTGCACTGTCATCAGGTTCCATCCTCCTTGCTCTTGTCTCTCTGTCCTGCCCTGGCAGCTAAACCCAATTTTGCCCCTGTTCCATAAAAATTATGGTTGAAGTGGTTTATATATTTTCCATTGGTGTCCTGTTTTGTGGTATGTTTAAATAAGAGATGCATTTTATTTATTTATTTTGGGGAGTGAATTTTCATGGGGAGTTTTTGGCCCTTACTTATTCTTTCAATGCTCATTTCTTCTGTCTTTCCCCAAATACCTCCTTTTAGTGATTGCCCCCATCTGCCTTCCTTACTACTTTTACTTGAAATAGCTGTATTTACAGACAGGCTCCACTCTCATTATGTAAGGTGGTCTTAAGCCTTTTTAGAATTGCTGAAAAGAAAGAAAAACAAAAGAGAAAGGATACTTTCACAGGGAACTTTCAGGGTCCATCACTGACCCCAAGTGAGACAGATGCAGAGGAAGCCTCCTTCCCCCAACCCCCACAGTGCACTGGATTTTCCAAGGCTCTGCCTTACCTATTATGCTACATCCTTGAATGCAAATCAGCCTTGCCCCAGTGGGAAGCTTGCACTAGGAATTCTGTGCTCTGTGTCCTGCAGACCTGACCAGCGTCTAGCTACCACTGTTAACTGCTAGGCTGCCAATAGACTGCTCTTTCAGTCCTGCTCATGTGGTCCACATAGTTGTATTGTGGCTGTGCCATGTTGGATGATCTCTGGGAAGAGTTGACCAAGAAGTATGATGAAAAGTCCTTGACACTGAGTATACAAGGGAGTGGGTTGGGGAAAGTATTCATCTTTATAGGTACAGGAGTGGACTCTAGACAAACAAGGCTCTGTTCCTGGTTCTACCACCTACAAACTGGAGCACTCCAGTTTCTCCATTTTAAAATGGGAATAATAATGCCCCCTTCATAAGTTGCTGTAAGTATTGGATTAACTCACACAGACTTCCTGGAATAGAATGCATCCACCACTATAACTTATTATTATTATCATCCTTCTTACTGACTATATTTCTCCTTCCAGAACACAATAAGGACAAAGCCTAATTTGAAAATATACTAATTCTTAGGATTTTGAAAGGGGTCCTTCCGTTCAAATTCCATTCATGTGAGGTTTGGTCTTCTAGCACCATACTAGTAGAGACCTGTCACCATTCTTTGCACAATTTTATATCTAGTAGTAAACAATTCAGTTTTTCCTAAGGCAATTTATTTCATTAAAAAAATAGTGCTAATAAATTTTTCTTCAAGTGGATCTTGAGCTTACTTATCATTGTTTCCTGTTACACAGAGCAAGTGTCATCCTTTTTCTAAATGATAGGCTTTCAAAAATCCTATTGTTACTGTGATTTTTCATCACCCACTTACCAAGGTCCTCTCTTTCTTTCCATAGACTTTTAATTATGCCAACTGTTTGGTTTATGTTAGAGTTTGGACAGGCCCTGTCCCCCATTCCTACTTCTCTTCCTCTGAATAGTTTCTAGTCTTTTCTGACTATGCAAGTTGAGTACTCTTCATCTAAAATGCTTGGGAATGAAGTACTTTGGATTTTGAGGGTTTTTTTTTTTCAGATTTTGACATATTTGCATTTATATAATGAGACATTTCAAAGAGGGGACCCAAATGTAAACACATAATCCATTTGTGTTTCACATACACCTTGTACGCATAGCCTAAAGATAATTTTATATAGTATCTAGCTGGGCATGGTGGTGCATGCCTTTAATCCTAGCACTCACGAGGCTGAGGTAGGAGGAGCGTTGTGAATTCGAGGTCGGTTTGGGCTACAATGCGAGCACAAGGCCAGCCTGAGCTACATAGTGTGACCCTGCCTCAAAAAAAAAAAAAATCTAGGGCTCAGTGGATTAAGCGCCTGTCTGGCAGGTGTGAGGCTGTGAGTTCAATCCCTAGTGCCACAAAAAAAATAATAATAATAATAAAATAAAAAATTTTATATAGTATCTTTGCATATGAAACAAGGTTTTATCAGAATTTCATGCTGTGGGATTTTCCACTATGGTATCGTATCTGTGCTCAAAAAGTTTCAAATTTTGGGAGCATTTTAGATTTTTATTTTCAGGTTAGGAATGTTCAACATTTATTAGTTAGGAGGAGATCTTCCACACACTAACTACCTTATTTGATTTCTATTAGTATATTCTGAAGTGACCTTTTCACTTCTGACAGCTGTGGCTTTGGGCTGGTTCATTGTGACCTGACTCTTTTCCTTCCTGCCAGTATCTCTCCAGCCTTCCCTCCTGCTACGTTATTGCGTCACCCATCCTAGACTTGCACAGTTAGTTGACTTTCTGAAGTCTAAGTGAAATGTTTTTCATTCATCCTAATTAAATTTTGGTGAATTATTTTATTTCACCAGCTTTTCAGGAACATTTTCTGTTTGGATTTCCTCCTCTAGCAAATTAACCATTCCTTTCTCCATCTCCCACGCTTTATTTCCTCTATAATTTCAGTGAACTTGCACTATGGATCTTTATCTAAGTTGTCAGTATAATCAGCATAGTCCTTTTTTCAAAGCCTTCCTATGGTCTGAGGTATAGAATTATATAAATATCCTGTCCTGTTCTTTCTGGCCGAAGTGGATAAAATTGTTGAGGTCTTATTGGCCTGTGGCATCTGCTTTCTTTGGGATTCTACTATTCATATTTTCTCTAGAATAATTTCCAACTAATGCTTTATTCTTCAGCATGCTGAATTTTCTCTAAACTCTTGGCTTCTCATGGAACTTTCTGTCATGTCAGCTTCATTCTTGGCCTATTTTAGGCTGGTACCAGAAGCCCTACCAGCATGGAATGTAAGGTGTGGGTATAAATACAGGTGTGTGTGTGCGTGTGTGAATTTCTCCTGGCAAATATTTTAGCCTGAGGAATCAACTCAGATAGCTTCAGCTTTTTCTCCCAACTTCTGGAGATTGAACCCAGTGAGCAAGTACTGTACCAATGAGCTCCATCCCCATACCCTAGTTTCAGCTTTTTTTAAACACAATGACCTCCTTTAACATCTTGGTTACCCACTAGCATGGAGCCCATTTACATAAGAAGTTGTTGGAGCAAATATGATGGAAGATAAATCATAGAAAACTGAAGCCTCACAGGCTTCCCATATCTCTGTAAATAACAACAGTCACCTCCAGATTAGTAGCTAACTTTGAGCCCTTCTTTGTGGTTGACCTTGCTCTCATGCCCCACATCCATGAATTCACTTGATATTCTAACAGTTCCTCCAGGTAGATACTGATATGATCCTCATCATACAGATGAGGGCACTGTATCAGAGACAAAGTATCACCCCCAGTTAGGAGCAAGAGAGATGGACTTGTCTCAGGGTCTGTGCTGTAATCCCTGGTCATGCCATTCCTTACCAAATCTTTGAAATTATCTCTCTTTTTTTTTTTTGTCTTCACACTTAATTTTCAAAGAAAAATTTTAAAAAGTGACTCCAACTTGAATAACTAAGCAGTTTCATGTATAGCATCATGAGAGGAAAGTCCATGATACGATCTGGACACCTGGTGAAGAAGAGCCATCCTGTCCAGTTTGGGGAAGTAGATAGCATTTGAACCAGATCTTGAAAGGTGAATAAGGTTCCCATAGGTAGAAATGGGAAAGCAGTATAGTTCATAGAAGTTTATGATCAGATGTGCCTGAGACCAAGTTAAAATGATAGGAGCTGAACTTTAGGAAGTGTGTATCTAATAGAGATATTTAGAAGAGAATCTATTAGGTTAGATCTTAGGAATGCTTATCACCATGGTATATATGCCAACACAACTATGAAGGCCACAGTAAGTGTGGAAGAAAGTATATTATTAGTATTACTGTTGTTGATTTAAGGAATGTATTAGTCTATTGTCTGTTGCTATAATAAATATTGGAAGCTGAGAGTATACACAGAAAAGAAATTGATTCATCTCATGCTTTTGGAGGTTGACAATCGTGCTGCTGGCTGTGGAGAGAACCCCATTTGGCTGTGTCGCATCATGGTGGATGACAGCTCAGTGGGAGCACATGTGCCAGGGAAAGATCACCTTGTGAGAAAGGAAACCAGGACGTGGGGAGGGGCCCATCTTTCTCCTTTATAACAGTTCACCCTTGTGAGAAGGTTTCATGAAAACTACATTAATCCCTTCTGAGGGAAGTTCCCCCAAATGACCTAATTATCTTGCATTAAGGCCCACCTTCTATAGGTTCTTTGACCTCCCGATACTGCCACACTGGGACCAAAGGTTCTAACACATGAATCTTTATAAAGGGGACATAGGCAAGCCATATCCAAACCACAGCGAGGGGATAAATTCTCTAAGGACAGTTCTGATGGTGGACCTGTTAACTAGCATTCGTCCCCTCAAATAGCTACTCAAAGTTTCACAGATTGTCTGTGCTTCTCATTAAATGTACCACTTACTGATCACTGGGCTTCTCCCTCCCTGGCATCAGTTCTTATTATAGCAGGATATACATAAGATACATCCTGGCTGGAGTAGACTATAACTTCACTTATCACAACCTATCACTGCTTGTGTGGGCTCAGTCTCCTCTTCTACCGTCCGAAATACCAGACTGGGTTCCTGACCTCTGATTCATTCTGTACTTTGGCAGTGGTATGTATTGTGGTTTATGAAAGTTGGCCAGTACGTTTAACCACCCACCTTGTCTCCCTATTGAGGTTTTTGTTTTTGCTTTTGTTTTTCTGCCTGTGGAACTCCTGTGTGTTAGCTCTTGTGCCCATTCTTTCCCCTTGTCCTCTAGAATAACTGTATGCCATAACTCAGCTTTGTCTGCATGAGATAGAATCCTTTGTCTTCTGCTAATCTGAAGTTTATGGCTTGGCTATGCAATTGCAAATCCTATACATCTCTCTCTGAGCCTGAACTGCTTCTGCTTCTTGTCTTAACCCTTATAGCTTGTTTTCTTGTCTGTCCTGCCCTCCATATAGCTCTCCATATCATAATTTGATATCACACTTAGACTGTTGTCCTCAGAACTGCAAATCCTAAGACTGAATTTCAGGAATTTCTTGGTTTGGATTTTCACTGGAGACTCATGATGCTATCCTGGAAGGAACCCCAGACTTCATCTTCCTGGCCATTGGAAGCCTTTGATTATGTCCAGGACAGTATATAGTGGAGCTCTAGGGCTAGACTCTGTTAACAGTGAAGTGCTTAGACATATTTCTACACTCCCTTCACCCCAAGCAGCGCATGAGCAGATTTTTCTGTAATTGGAAAGCACAGTTGGTGGTGATTTCACTAGAGAGTTGTCCTGCTGAGAAATACATTGCAGAAGTTTCTGGATTATCTAGCATTTTGCTGACATTGTTTTTTCCTCTTTTCCATCTCTGCCCAGCTCTAGAATGTAGTTAGAAAGTATTCTGTGTTATAGGCTTTCTAAGTGATGTTAATTAGAAATGAATGGGAAGTACAAGTTAGATGTGACAGCGAGTAAGTAGGAACAGCTAGGCTGAATCTTGGTTCCTATAGTTTTCTAACTGCAGGACCCATACGAGAACCTTTTTGCATCTCCATTGTCTTATCTCTTACCTTTGGAATGGCAGAAAAAGCACATCTCATGGGGCTGGTGTAAGGTTTACATGAGGTCAGATATCTTCAGGTGTCTCTTAAATTTAGTCTATGTGAATACCTTAATGGGTTTGCTCATTTGATTTGAACCACTAATCCTGTGTCTTGAAGATGATCAGGGTATATTTTAGACTCTCTCATGTATAGATGAAGAAACTTAAGGAATTTAACAGCCTTCCTCATAGTCACCCTTGTCTTCCAAACTTTAATCTAGTTTATTATTTAACCAAATGCATCTTTTATAAATGCAAACATAGCTGGGTGTCGTGGTGCACCCCTGTAATCCCAGCAGTAGGGAAGATGTGACAGGACAATTGCCTTGAGTTCAAAGACAGCCTGGGCTACATAGTTCAAGGTCAGCCTGAACTATAAAGCAAGACCTTGTCTAAAATAAAAAGAGAAAGAAAGAAAGAAAGAAAGAAAGAAAGAAAGAAAGAAAGAAAGAAAGAAAGAAAACCAAACCAAACCAAACCAAAACAAAACAAAACAAAAAATCAAATGTAATCATAGTCTCACAACAGCCATCTCAGCAACCCAACCACATAGAGTTCCGTGGACTTTACACCTTACTGGGTGATTAACAACTGGTGATGTCCAAGATAATAGGACTAAATAAAGGAATGCATGAAGGATGTTGTCGTCTAAAAGAACCATTTCTTGAGGGCCTACCTCAATGAATAAGGCAAGTGAAATATTCTCATAACTAGAACAGCTCAAAATAATATGCAGATAAGTATGGACTGTCCATCAAGTGACTAATGAAGCAGGGTACCATATTTGACTCCGTGGGTAGACTTATGGGCTGGGGAGATGCTGGTGCCATGAAGGATATAGCATTAAGCCTTCAGGAGTCACTGATGAATACAAGCCCTTCTCGCTCCTCTTACTGTGTATAAATATATAGAAAAACTCACACATCATAAAAAATAGCACAAGTGGAATTGAAAAAAAAAACTCATGGGGAAAATATTAATCTGAGAACAATTGTATCCGAGAAAACATTCAAGTATGCCTCCATAGCTAGCTGGCAACCAGCACAAGTTCTGCATTTTATTAGACTCCTAACTGTGCATAGAACACTGACCTTATTTGAGAGGCATTTCATAAATACTGACACACAGCACAAACCCATTTGAGGTTGTGAGGAGCTATAGAACCTCTTTTGGGAGAACAAAGTCCCCTGCCATGTGGGGTTGTAATGGAGGCTATGGGTAAGACCCAGCCCTGGAGAGGGGGGAGTCTGAATGCTTTTATTTTTTTTCCTTGGGAGATCTTTCCTTGTGCCCAGAGACCTGGAAGGGAGTGTGTGAAAAGTTGCTTCTCAGGCAGAATTCACCTGGTCCTTTGGGATGGAAGGCTCGTGGCTTGTACTAGTCATGAGCAACATGTCCACTACATCTCCTTCTGCTCCACTCTGGCCCTTCCCTTCCCATCTGTTGCCAGTTTATGAGTTCTGTATTTCTGCCACTGAACTTGGGTCTGTGTCTCTTCTTATTTACTTCCTTAGCTAAGTACTTTTAGGGTGTTGCTGGGATCATCTGGTCTACCCCCTCCCTCCATACTAATCTCAATCCACCATGAGATTACCTAAGAAATGTCTTAGGTAATCAGAGGATGCTTCAGCTTCTGGTGGAATTTGCTCTCAACAAAAGTTATTCTGTGTTCATTTCTGTATTTGGACTTTGTATGAGATTGCTCAGACCCATTGAGAAGCCTATGCCAGTCTGGGAGCCAGAGAGACAGAGGGGCCAAATCTAGCACTGAAATTGAGGAATAATGCAGAACTGAGGGAAGAAATAGCAAAGGAAAAATTTGAGACTGCTGATCATATTCTAAGGGCACTCAACTCCAAATCTGTAGCTTGTCTATAGAGGCCAGAGAGGGAAGATCCTGCAAGAGGGAAACAGCAAAGGAAGGAGCAGCGGGAATCCAGACTGGAGCAGGAATGCAAAATGAGAAAGCCATTTGCTGCAGGGGAGCTGTTACTGAGTCTAGTCCCCCACCCCACCTGCTGCTAATCATTTCAACCCACAAGATGGTAACCAGTCTGCTCCGTTCGCTTGGTTGAGGCGTACATTTTAATACTTCCTGAAATGTTTCCCATAGTCTTCCGCCTGCCATGTGCCCTCCTGTATGTTCTAGAAATGTTGCAAAGACCTAAATCTCCTCCTGGGTTCTTTGTGATTAGAGCTGCATGCTGATTTGAGTCAGATGCAGCCAGGAAGCTCTCTTCCCATCTTTAAAACAAGAAACATCTCTTTCCAAGAAGGGCGGACTACAGTGTTCTTTGTGTGTTGCTAACGAACAAAAAAACCTCTTTGCAAAACAGTGTTTCACGAGCAGAGCAGGGTTGGTAGCACCTCTTGCCAAGTGTGACTGTGTGTAGTTGTGTGGGGGGAAAACAGCTTTGTCAAGAGGAAGGCTGAGGGAGGTGGCTCTGGGGAATTTTTAGCAACTGCAGCATGGTGGAGTAGAAAGAATGGTTGCCTGGGAATTTGGAGACCTGGATATGCCTCTGACACACTGTGTGACCATGGATAAGTCTCTTGACCTTTCTGGGCCTCAGTTTCCTCATCTTTAAAAGGGATGAGGCGAATAGACTGGATGATCTCCAAGGATCCTTTCAGTCCTGTGTGTCTTCACTGTTTGGGGCTGGGGATTTAGGGTTCAGACCTGAGCCAACATTCAGCCAACCCAAGGGAATTTCTAGAGACAAGAGAGAGGCCAGGACAGCTGCTTTAGGGAGTGGCTGGTCCTTGATTAAGGCTCAAATAATTAGCTGAGCTCCAGAGTTAAACCTCCTGAAATTAAGAAAAAAAAAAAAAAGATGTTTAGTTTCAAAAATAGCTGGCAATGCTTCTTAAAACTGATTGGCTTGGGGCTTTGTAGGTTTTATAGAGAGACATAATTTCCCTTCCTCCAGAGCACAGTGGTTTAGAGTATTGATGCTGGAGTTGGTGTGACCTGAGTTTGAATGTCATCACTAGCTAAGAAGTCTTGGCCATGTTCCTTACCAGTAACCTGCTTCACTGGGTTTTGGGAGCATCAAACCAGGCAATACCCATTAAGCTTAGAGGACAGTGCCTGGCATTAATTAACCATTGTGCTAACCACCTTTTGATACTTAACAACTGCCTCAAAATTTAGCATTGTAAAACAGCCACCATTTTATTCTGCTCCATGATTCTCTGAATCAGGAGAGTTGACATGGCTGGGTGTAGGGATAACTCATCTCTGTTCTGTAATGGTTGGAGAATCAGCAGAAAGATCAGGAACGGTGAGGTTGTAGGAAGCTTGAAAAGACTGGGTACCTGAATCCCCTACAAGCGGTTTACTCCATGCCTGGTACTGAGCTGTCTGGAAGACTAGACTCAGCTTGGACTGGGGACCAGAGCACCTATACGTGGGACCTCTCTGTGCGCCTTGTGTTCCTCTCAGTGTGGTGGCTTTGGAGCATTGCACAACTTCACAGAGGTTCAGGACTCCAGGAAAAAGTGTGCAGAAACTCAGCACAACTCAGAGGGCACTTGGCTCTTTATAAAATAGCCTTCGGATGTAGAGTAGGTTCAAGGGTTCTTTCTATAGCAGCTGTGCTGCAGCTAGCATTAAAACCTCAACAGCCATGTAATTATCAGCATTATTTTCTGTATCATTGAATCTAATCTTAATTAGATTAAAAGTTTTTTGAGGCCAGGAGCTCTGCATTTCTCTGTGGAAGGTTAGGACAATGCTAGTGAAAATAAGACAAAGTCAGCAGCTTTTTAAAAATTAAGAATTGCGTTAATCCCAGCACTCGGGAGGCTGAGGTAGGCGGAGCGTTGTGAGTTCGAGGCCGGCTTGGGCTACAACGCGGTGCAAGGCTGACCTGAGCTACATAGTGCGACCCTGCCTCAAAAAACCAGGGCCGGGAGTTTGGCTCAGCGGCTTAAGCGCCTGCCCTGGCAGGCGCAAGACTGTGAGTTCAATCCCCGGTGCCGCAAAAAAAAAAAAAAAAAAAAGAATTGCGTATGCAGCAAGTTTGGAAGACCCTGAACTCTAGAGCCAAAGAGATCTAGACCCAAAAATCTGAATTCAAGATGTACCCTTCAGCAAGTTTCTTGTCTTTCTCATTAAAAAATGGAGACAATCATACCAGTCTCATTAAAAAATGGAGACATAATTGAAACAGTTAGAAATAATATATACAAAATACCCAACACGTAGTTGACCTAATTCAATTTAGGGTACCAGGAAGCCCATGGCATTGTAGGAAGCACACAGAAGCTCAAATCAGACAAATCTGGTTTCAAAGCCCATCATCCTTTGTGTGTCTGTGGATAGGTCCCTTTATTTCTTTGCCTCTTCTGGTCCTCATCTGTAAAATGGGTATCATAGTAACTACTTTTTAGGGTTATAATGAGCATAAGAATTATATCACGTAAAGCTTCGATCTCAAAATCTGACACATAGTAGAGACTTAATACATAGGACCTGTGAATTGAGTTACTACAGTTAATATATAATTGCTGTTCTTTTCTTTCTATGTTAATTCATCCATGCCTTTATGGATTGAACAACTATATGTTTAATAATAATGACAACTCAGAATAGTCTCAGTCTTTAAGCCCCTGAATAGTAGGGACTGTAGATACCTAGATCCGGGAAGATAATCTCACAGGATGAAGAACTAATCCCTTGGAAAGGAGCTCAGAGTCCCAGGCAAGCTGCCCAGCACAGTGCTCTATTTTAACACATTCACATCTGAGTTTTAATTGTTCCTGTTGACTATTAATGCCAGAGACCTCCTGGCTTCTGCCAGTTGTACTCACTTTGCGGAGAGATGCATGCATCTCCATTCCTCACTGGATATGTGCCGTTCCCAACTGCTGTGTCACTGTAGAAAGCATGATAGGTAGATCTTACCTTCTGTCTGTTCCCCCCTCTTTGGCACCTGTCTTTTAAAGCTTTATTTTCTTACCTCAGACTTGGCAGGTTGTACCATCTCTGTGGGACAAGGACACAAGGACAAGCTAGGACACTAGGTTTAGCTTTCCCAGGTAGTTTCCCCATCCTGCCCTTTTGTCAGGAAGTACTGACTGTGAGTGCCTCCATTTCTTCTGGAAAATCTCCCAAGAGATCCAATCTTATGGTTTTCATTTGTTTTTGTTTTAGGAGATAATGTGATCAAAATCATTGACTTCGTCTTTAGAAAAAAAGCCCAAACACAATATTTCACAAATGATTTTGAAGTCATTCATGACCCCCTCCCAAGGTGGCATATTTCTGCTGAATGACCCTATCTATCTCAGTGATTCTGTTTATGGGTTTCTGGTGTTTTGTGGATTCTTCTTAGGGGTCGTCGTGTACCTGTGAAATCATCTTATGTCTTCTTGCTTTTTTGAGTCCCTCCATCTGCTTTTTGTAGTAGTTGTACACTGGGTTTTGCCTGATCCAAGATTCAGTCAGTCTTCCTAGCAACAGTCTTCTTTATGTTAATTGGAGTATCACCTTCTGTAACCTTGGGCTGCAACCTGGTGGATCTGTGACACAGGGTTTTTTTTGGGGGGTGGGGGGGTGGCACTGGGGATTGAACTCACAACCTTGCATCTGTCAGACAGGCACTTAAGTCACTGAGCCAAACTCCTGGCTCTGGTTTTTGAGGCAGGATTGCACTGTGTAGCTCAGGTCGGCCTTGCGCTGTGACACAGGTTTTACCTTCTAGTGAAGGGGTTAGCTAATGACCCAACTCATATCTCTTGGGTGTTTCTTCCCTGGAACTGCAATTTTGACCTTTGAAACAAAGAAATTGAAAATGATGGCTTTCCATTTTATCTTTGTACTTGTGCAAAGAGTGGGCATGCCTGCTGTCCTGTTTCCTGGACCTGCTCTTATGATTTCCATTAAACCTAGAAGTCACTGGTAGCTTTTGAAAAAATGAATCTTTTGCTCAAGTTTGCAAACTTGCAAGCAAATAACTTTAAATGAAAAAGCTATGGGTAACACACTCCTGAGGGAGAAAGTAGCACAATGAGAAAGATTATGTATTGCCTATGCAGAAAGGTAGGTCTGGGTTTGAATCACAGGTTTACCATGTACCAGCTGGTTGCCCTTCAGCAAGTTAATTTTTCCCTTGGGATGTTAGCATCATTGTAAAATAAGAGTAATGAGTTCTGAAACCCTGGTTCTCAAACTTGCCTGCATGTTGGAATCACCAGAGGAGACATAAAATTACCAAGGCCTGGGTCTTATCCCCAGAGATCTTGATTTAATGATTCAGGCTGCCTTTTGTGTGTTGGGATTTTATAAAGCTCACAGGTGTCTTTGGTGTCCTGCAGTATTTGAGAAAACTGACCAAAAGAAATTCTTCAAATTATAGGGAAAAATAAATAAGAGTATGTAGGACACTTAGCATAAAATAAGATTGATAAAACTCACTCTGCTTTCCTTTCCTTTCTTATGATGAACAAGAATCACTTGCTTTTGCTTCTAGTACAATTTTCTTTGTTTGGAGTAGTCATAGCAATACATGACAACCACAGTGCAATATAACCTCACTTATTTATCCCATTTGAGGTGAAGGCCAATCATAAATGTAGCCAGAATTATAGATCATACAAAAATGTGATTACTTTCACATTCATGGGATAACTAGGACGAGTTCAACAATGCTTTGTAAGAACATTCTATGGAGTAACTGCTTTAATGGATAGACAAAATTGATTTATAATTACCATGGCAACAGCAAAATGGAATGATGTCTTCCCAAGGGATGTGGATCAGG
This sequence comes from Dasyprocta punctata, assembly GCA_004363535.1. Lineage (NCBI taxonomy): Eukaryota > Metazoa > Chordata > Mammalia > Rodentia > Dasyproctidae > Dasyprocta > Dasyprocta punctata. The sequence continues at coordinate 46,136 of RJWM01005473.1, read as the reverse complement.
ACCCAGGAGGATTATATCTTGTGTCTGCTTTGCAACTTGCTGAGTGACCTTGTCTCAAGCAGTACATTTCTCAAATCCTTGGTTTCCCTAGAGCCCATTTTCCAGTCTGTCCACCTTTGGTGGATTTTTTTAAAAGGCATATACTGATGAGACAATAAAAGTGATCATGAGGAGATGCTGTGGAAAGCAGAATGGAACCAGGGCATTGAGCCTCATGGAAGACAGAAGTATAGATTCTGTTGTCTCACCTTCTAGCTTCTCCCACATCCTGTTAAGCCTCTCCAGTCCTCTGCTTCATACATTCCTTTCTTAAAGAGGGTGCAAGGGGAATTTTCTATTGACTTGGTGGTTTCTCTACCCCAGTTCTTTTGAAATTTGGGGTTGAACTTTTTTTGTTATTGTTGAGAGAGAACATACTATTTATTATATGTTATTTAGCAAAATACCTGACCTCTATCCATGAAATTCAAATAGCACTCTGCTATGTGGCAGCCAAAAACTATTTCTAGACATTGCTGATTATCCCCTCCAGTTAAAAAACACTATTTAGCTCTATCTCGGTGAAGTACATTCACATTAATAAAGCAGCATAAATGTGTATATGCACCATGGTTAGCCTCTGTAGTGCCAAGAGACTTTCCCATGTGTCCATGAACTAGATAGCTACTGGGAAACCTTGCAGTCATTGCTACAAACAGGAGTTCTGAGTTACAGAGAAATTAATAGTAATAATAACTACTGTTTATTGAGTGCTTATTAAGTGCAATTCACACAGCTAAGTGCTTTCTATAATACATTGTCTCAGTTAATACTTTCATTGACAGAGTTTGCAAGTTAGTGGCCAGATCTAACCCTGAAAAGTGTTATGCTTGGCTCACATGGCATTAACTCGGATAATGGCTTTTTTAAATGTTAATTTCTTGTCAACATTTTAAGATTGGGTGACCAATGTGTAAATCTATTTCTAACCTCTTTTTTCAAAATTGGAAAGTCTGAAAACAGACAATCAGCTTGGCTCGATGGCACGGTTGATGGTCTTTTAGATACATCCTGGCTCCATTTTACCACAATTCTCACCACTCCGTATGGTAATTCCACATTGAGACTGTGTATCAGCTGCTGTTTGACACCATGTTTAATTTTGTTTAGCTCAGCTTTATTCACTTATATCCTCTGTACAGCTTTTGCATTCCTGGCTTCTTCCTTACAACCACACTAGGTGATGTATTTCGGTTATATTAAAGGTGAGAAAACTGAAGCTGAACTAAAGGGAAGCTCCTGTCCAAAGTCACACAGCAGATAAAGCTGGGAGTGGACCCGACGCTTCCTTCCCTGCCTGCAGCGTGCTGCCTTATCACAGACTGCTTGCCGATAGACTGGCGCTCTCTGCCTCCTGAGATGCTCTAGCCAGATCTTCCGCATCTTTCAATTTCCTTGGAGAACCAAATTTTAGTACCCCTTTTGCTCACCAGGAAACCCACATGTCACCAGGATGGGAAGTGTATCTTCTCCCCAAGCTGTGTTTTTTATTTTTTATTTATTTTTATTTTTTTTTCTGTGTTGTTGTCACTTTTGGGCTGTGTCCAAGGCTGCTCACACAACTCCCACGTAGCCGAAGGGCCAGCTGGTGTGATTCTGCCTGAGACAGGGCCGCTTGCCTGCGGGGAGGATGTGATTGCTTTAGGAAATTAAGTGGGAGTGATTAATTAGGAAATGTACTGAGGACTCTGGAAAGAAATAGCAGAAATGAAAAAGAAATTGGAACCCTAAATACAGAATGCTTCTGGCCACATGGCTGAGACTGTGCTCCACAGGACTGAAAGCATTTGATGCTGTGATTGCTGCCACTGCTGCTCTTCGGTGCTGCATCTCCTGCATGAGATGCTGCTAGGAACCAGGAAGTCAGCTGGCCAGCATCCTCTTCTGTTGAATGGCAGATGAAGGTGCAAGGAGACCTCCAGGAGAAGCCAGGCAAAGTAAAAGGAAAAGCAGGACTCAAGACTCAGGAAAACCCTGAGTTTCCATTCCTGATGCATCCTTGCTAGATGTATAAACCTGGTCAAATCTGAGTCTTGCTTGGGCTTCTGTCTCTGAGCAGCATTGACTATTGTTGAGGATTATTGTAAGAAATTAATGAACAAAAGCTTGTGTAATGAACCGTTACTAAGCTACTAAGGCACTGTTCTAGAACCTTGTTTGTATTTTCTTAATTCTGACAACCATCCTATAACATTAGTACTATTGTTAGGTCATTTTACAGTTGAATAACAAAGTCACTGATGGATGTATTGTTTACTCAGTATTCCAAAGCTCCTAAATGGCAGAGTGGTTTCCCATCAGTTTAACTCAAGAATCCATGTTCTCAGTTTCTAAGTATTCTGACTCTTATGTATACTGCAGAATTTATAGATAACATTATGTGATCAGCATATAAAATATGATACTTATCCATGTTATAATTTATGTATGGTTTATTCAATATAGAATAATTTATATAATGTGTTATGCTAGATCAAGCCCTAAGGAATTAGCATTTTTGCCAATAGAAAGATTGAAAGTAGTAATTTCACATAGCTTATTGTAATTACAGGTTAACCATTCCTTATCAAAAAATCCAAAGCCAGGAACATTCCAAAATCCAAAACTTTTCAAGTGCCTACATGATGCCAGTGTGGAAAATTTCACACCTGACCCCACATGACAGATCCCAGTCAAAATGCAGGTGCAACTGGGGCTATAGATCAGTGGCACAGCTCCTGCCTGGCAAGTCCAAGGTCCTGAGTTCTATTCCTGGTACCATAAAAAATTCAAAATGCAGATGCATTGGAAATATTGTATATAATTACTTTCAGGTTCTGTGTATAATTTGTATATGAAAGACAGATGAATTTCACATTTAAATTTGAGTCTCATCCCCGAGATAGCTTACCATGTACATGAAAATATTCCAAAATCTGAAAGAAAAAAAAAGTGAAATCCAAAACACTTTTGGTCCTAAGCATTTTGGTAAGAGATACTTAATCTGTATATAATACGCAAATCGCAGAAATTTCTCTTCTGCCTTTTTTGTACATGTAAGACTCAGCACATTTCAAATTGTGCTCAGCTTCCTCCTCCATAAAATGGGGCCAACACTGCCTGATACATGTGCGGCTGTTCCTTGTCAGTAAGACAGTGTGCGTGGGGAAAGCACAGTGCTAAATAAAGAGACATACTGTTACTACTGGGTCACAGCCACACCTGCAAAGTCTTGCTACGTGATACCCTTCCTTCACTGGTCCCAGGTTGGATTTTGGTATGACAGTCTTCATGTCTAATAAAACTTCTAGGTTACATATAGGTGAAGTATTGGACCCAGGAGCTATTTTTTATTCCATGAGACTTTGATATTTTCAATATGCTGCAGTCTAATACAAAGCTTCCTGTCAGGCCAAGTTGAGTGCTGCTGCCTTCCACATACATAAGAATTATAGTGCTGCCAGCATGAAATAGCACCCTTCTCCAGTCCTGTAGCTCATTTCTTCTGCATTTTCTCTGTGGTCCTCGTGATACAACCTCTTTCTGTTCTTGCTGAATTTTTTTTACCTACTTACCCAACTTTGCTTTGTAAATTCTACCCAACTCTAGTCCCATCTGTGGACTGTAATACAGTGAAAGAGCTCTCTGACCCCATGGAGGGAGTATGATGACTTTGCTCTTTCCCCAAACACCTTGTCAGAATGAGCTTGGAGAGATCAGTGGCTCGTACAGAGAAGAAAAAAGGCTGAGTTCCTCATCCCAAACTCCAGCATGAGTATGGCTGGATAGTCTCAGTTCTTTCTATCCTCCTGGAAGATGATTAGGAAAATTAGGCAATGAGTCTGCCCTCATCCTGGAGTGGTTTTTGTTCCCTAGGGAGCCCTGAGGATCAGAAGAATTAGACTGAAAAGGGGTTCTGTTTAGGTCTGTGCATTAATGTTGGAATTCATAGTAACAGTCACAGTTAAATTGTATTGAGAATTTACATTGTGCCAGGCACCATGCTAAGTGTTTTCCTTGTTCCATTTTTGATGCTTGCAAGAATAGGATTAAGGCCAAACTGAGGTACACAATGGTAAATAGGATGCATACATGGCTAAGTATAAAGCTGTAATTTAGGCCAGTCTGTTCAATCCACTCCTTTGGTCTCTTAACCACAATCCTCTACAGTTTATCGTCTTCTTATTTTTGAAGTGCTACCAGGTGGACTCCCTTGATGCAAAAGCAGAAGGTATCACTGCTTCCTAGCCATGGGAATGCTGTAAGCAGATAGTGTCAGTGGTTCCCGAGTGAATGCCCCCTGGCATTAGTGGTCTCAGTTTCTTCCTAGGTCTGTCATGGATCCAGGCTTCCTGGTGCAACTTCCAAATCCCATCCACAAGAGAGGCAAGGAAAAGTTGTGCAGGACAAAAAATCCATGGGATAATACAATATTGGAAACAGGAGATTCATTCATTCATTCATTCAACAAAGCTATGTGCAGTGCACCTGTACACGCCCTTGCACAAAATAACCTCATCATGCCTACTAAGGTGACTATAAATAAAAAGCAAAGCAAAACAAAACAAACAAAAAAAACCAAACCTCAAGAAACAAGTGCTTGGTGAGGATGTGGAAAAATTTATACTCTTAAATTGCTGGTGGGGAAGTAAAATGGTGCACTTGCTGAGACAAACAGCATGACAGTTCCTCAAAACGTTAAACATAGAATTACCACACAATCCAACAATTCCACTCCCAGATCTGTGCCCAAAAGAATTGAAACCAGGCACTCAAACAGAAATGACATTGTGTGCCAATGTCGTTGTAGGATTATTCACAGGAGCTGAAAGATGGAAGTAACACAAGAATGATAATTAAACTGTGTTTTATACATGCAAGGGAATATTGTTCAGCCTTCAAAAGGAAGAACATTCTAATCGTGCTGCAACAGGGGTGAACTTTGAAACACTATGGTCAGTAAAAGAGATCAAGAACAAAAGAACAAGTATTGTATGATTCTACATGTCTATAGTAAATATCCAAAATAGGCAAATTTATACATAGGAAGTAGATTCAAGGGTTATATAGAGCTGAGGGAGGAAAGAATGGAGAGTTATGGCTTAGTGGGGACAGAGTTTCTGTTTGGGGTGATGACAAAATTTTGGAAATAAAGAGTGGTGGATGTACTTAATGCCATGGAACAGTGAATTTAAAAATAATTAAAACTGCAAATTTAGTGTTATTTATACTTCACCACAATTTTTTAAAAATCACAAGAGAAACAAAAATTGGCTTTGTAAAGGGGGAAAAAATCCCCTAGAAATACATCCCAGCACCCAGGGCTTCTGCTTAGCACAAGACTTGGTCTCTAGTAGATGCACATTTCTTTTTTTGCTGAGCCAAACTGGGAACATAATAATTCTATTTGTAGTTGAAAATGGCAGTGAGGCTGTTGAGTGTAAATTTTACTACCATGGCAACTGTAGAACACAAAGATGATAAAAATGAAAATGCAGGAATATTTTTGGCAGGTGGGGTCAGCTGGAGGTAACATCCTCCTTATAGGTAAATGCAAGATTTGAAGGCGAGTGAATTGTTAATAATCGTTATAAAAATTCAGGATCCCTATTAGGCAGTGTCCTCTGTTCCAGTTGAGGGCATTGAGGCAACTCTTTGGACAAATTAAACCAAAAGATGTAGAGGATGAAGTCCAAGTTGATATGGACTCCAGGAATCTTTGTGAGAAGCTGTCAAGGGAAGACAAGAAGCCAACCATGCTTATTGCTATTCATTCACAACACAGTTCACATCCTCTGGAAGAGGCATTATGGATCTACAGATTTCCTGGGCAGTTGGTAAAGTCACAGCTGGTACCTGGGAGGAAGAAAAAAGACCACAATTTGGCCTGTAAGGAAATAGATCTGGGAGGAGATAAAAGGGGCTTGTTTGCTGTGTTGTTTCATGGACCAGAATGTCTCTTTTAGAAGAAAATGGTTTCTAAATGCTGCTGTGAATTTTGTGTGGCCTTCAATTGTTCTGTCTGCATTTAGGCTAAGGTCACCACTTTTGGGTTGGCAAGGAAAGACATTACCCCCACCAGATCGCTCTCTCCCCCCTCCCTTTCTGTCCCCCTCTCTTCCTCTCTCTCTTGCAGGGTCCCTGTCCCCTGTAGCCACCCCTGTACCCAGCCCACATTTCACTTCTCCAAACTCACTCCTGAGTTACTTCCCCTTCCATCACTTCATATGTGTGACTCAGTGATACCGTGAAGAGCTGGCCTCCTGACACTGCCCTTGGGTGTCTCCCATTTGGAAAAGTCTTTAGGTAGCCCATAAAAGAAGGCTGGGTGACTTTGCAGTAGTAGAAAGACTAGGGTTTTAGAATTAGGGTTGCATGTGAAGCTCTTTTTGACACTTGGTAGTTGTGTAACTTTGACGAGTCATAGAACCTCAGTTACCTCCTCAGTAAGATGGGTGTAATGAGACCCACATCCCAGGATTCATGCACATGCATCCGTGTGTGAGAAGCACCTATACCCAGACTGCACATAAGTAGCTGCTGAGGACTCGGTAGCTACTGATGTGATGAAGAAGCCAAATAGCCATTTTGTGTTAAATGGATGTGGAATTCAAGTGCACCAATGCTAGCCAGCTTGAAAAGTCCCAGGGATGCACAGTTTAACAGATGTCAAGGTAGTACTCAGCTGGATGCCATGATACAAGAGGTAGCATTTGTATATCACTTCCTGTATTTATTACTTCAAACTCATTTACACCCATTATCATGTTTATTTGTCACATTGACCTTGTGATGTTTGTACTACTATTATACCCATTTTCTGGAAAAAAAACCTGAGTCTTAATGGGTTTAGATGACTCATCCAAGAGCATCCAACTTGTAACTGCCTGAAGCCAGAAAGTCTGACTGTGGAGCTCAGGTACAGCACTTACATTGTTTGCCTGTGGGCAAGACAGCTTTGTTGTGGTCAGTTTGAAGGCTGAACCAGGAAGATGAGAGTCTCAGTATCAGATACTTGTGTTATGATCACTCAGTCTTCAATACTGTCTTACCGTGAACATTTCCCACTATGTTCAGAGAACGTTGCTTTTCCAGGCTTGCCAAATTCAGTTCCCATCAATCATGCATTAATGAGTTCATTCTTTCCTTCATTCATTCTGTCCACATTCATTAGCTCAACAGCTCCATTGCACCAGTACTGCTCATGTTGGAGAGCATTTATTGAGTGCTGAGTGGCCCCAGGCCCTGCACTAGTGATTTGCACACATTATCCTATGTGCTCTGCATGGGAGGCCTCATTACCTCTTCCTGCTTATTGCTACTTTACAGTTGATAAAATAGGTTTATAAGGAAGTGAAAGTAGTTGCCTTAGCTCCTCCTCAGATGTAAGTATCAGAGCCAGGATACAAACTCTTCAAGGTTTTCATCATCCCAGAGATAGGTCTTCTCTTTTTCAATTCCTGTATCATTGGTTCCCAACTGGATCAGGTGTCAGAATCACTGCAGGGCTTGTTAAAACACATATCTGGGCCTTGCCCTAATTAGGACTCCATTGAAGTGGGTTAGGATGGGGTTGTCAGTGTGCATGCCTAACAAATTCCCAGGGGATGCTGATGTATCAGGGACCCTGCTTTGGGGATCACTGCTGTAGTCAGGGGTCTCTAAATATAGAATCCTGTCTTTGTTTTTACTCTAGGATTACACAATAGTTGCTACAAAGTGGCTGCTTGACATGTATTTGTTACTTTCAGTTGTCAACTGCACATTCATTTATCCTTTGTGGACCATATTGTGTTTTTTGTATCTCAGTGTGCAAATTCTCAAGCTTTGCTATGTTTAAGGTCCTTGGGGTGAGGAACTTTATACTTCTTAACACCTATGCAGAGTCTTACAAACAGGAGGTGTTTGGTAAATATTAGCAGATTGGTTGATTGATTCCGACTAATCTCAGTAAGACCAAAACTCTAAACCAGATGAAGTCTAGGAGTCTGTCAAGATAACCCCTAGCTGTCTGCAAGCGGGCCTAGCCTATAGGTGGTGTTCAGTAGTGTTCGTTGAATAACTAAAACTAGTGCAGCAGTTTGAAAGTTTGCCTGTTATCTTCAGCTTGATTCCAAATTGCAAGTTCAGCCTCAGAGCATAAATTGGCAGATAAAATTGCCCATGGCTTGCAGTTGACCTCCAGCAATGATTCTCAACCCTAGCTGCACATTGAAATCACCTAGGGACTTTAACATAATATGATGCCTTATATTTGCCCCAAGGGATTCTGGTTTAGTTGGCTTGGAGTGTGGTTCAGGCTACAAGAGTCCTAAAGCGCCCCGAGGTGATTCTAATGTGCATTCAAGGCTGGGAACCACAGATGTAGAGTATTTGGCAATTTATCTCTTGGTGTTTATAGGGGCCGTGCATGTATATGCATATGTGTGGCAATGCAGATATATGTGTATGCATGCATACATGTGCTGAGGAGCAGTGAGTCACATACTCCTCTTGAGTGGTATAGAGTATGCATCTCTCTCTGACTCTGAAATGAAAACACAGAGCCTTTTAGAAGTCAAGCCTCAGGGAAAAGATTCACAAAGTCAAATGGTACCTGAGAACATCAAGGATGCCTGCTTCCCTCTCCTTGGCTACCATTGGTCAACTGCTGGTTGCCTCATTCCATGGTGGGGGGGCTCTGTTTCAGGGCTGCAGGCAGGACTGGGGTCCAAATGCAGGTGGTATGGCTATTGCAAGCTCTTTTTGTTCTTTCTGTTCAGAAGAGGCCATACTCCAAGGGGCTGGTGTGTGGGGTTTAGCATTTAGCACCATGTGCATTGGTACTGAGTTTGTTCTTGGGTTTCTTGGTGGAAACATACACGGCTACTTGAGCCTCAAAAGCTGCCAGAGAGCAGTGGGAAAGGCCATGCCGGGGTCTCCACCCCAGCAGGTTGCTTGACTCAGCACAATCCTGGTGTAATTAAGCATGACAAGAAAGAAAATGGGGAAAGAGCCGGTGCTTACCCATGTGCACTCAGCCCAGGTCCCAGGGGGCCCGGGCATTCAGAAGTGCCAGCTGCTGTCAGTTTTATTGGAGCCAAGCTTTGGCTCGCCTACTGCCATCTCCATCTCTAGGTCACTGGGAGTTGGGATCTGTTTCAGGGGCCTGCAGGATCAGGTCTCCTCGACAGATGATTGGGTGAGCAATTCTCATTCCCTTTCTGTTTCGTCTTTCTTCTCCTGTGGCTTTGGAAGCTGCGAGACACTTGATCACATCAGTATATTCAAGTCATCCAGTGTTGTTTGAACAGCACCCCCAGGTAAGGTGCTGTGCTGGACATCATAGCAAGGACTGATTGTTAGACTTCACTTTTTTTTTCCCCTAACTGAACTTTTACTGGGTAGGAAAGCATACAATCACTGTGAAGTCTGGAGTTGAACCCAGTTATCTACCTAGGCCAGATAGGTAATGCAAATGAGTGACTTGGGCTGCCTGTGAAATCATAGGGAGTAAGAGGTCCATGGTGTGAAGTGGGTACCACAGGACCAGCCAAGAGCCATTGCTACAGTGTGTCCCCCACAGGCTTATGTGCTAGAGGCTTGGTTCCCAGTGTGGCATTGTGCAACTGGCAGAGCCTTGAAGAGATGGGGCCAAATGCAAGCAAATTAGGTTAGGGAGCATTGTCTTCAGAAGAGATTATCAATATAGTTTCTATACAGTCCAAATTAGTTCCCATGAGAGTGTGTTATAAAAAGAACAAGCCTGACCCCTGAATCTCTCTGGTTCCCGTCTGGCCATGTGATCTCTTCCCCAGGTGCTCTATCATGGCCCATATCATTCAATATAAGCCTTCACCAGAGGCTGAACAGACGGAGCTGTTCAGACATGGGAGCCCATCGTAAAAGATCAGCCTCCAAAACTATGAGCTAAGTAAGCCTCTTTTCTTTATAAAGTACTGAACAGCAGATATTTTGTTATAGCAACATAAAATAGAATAATAATAGTAATTTAAAACAAAATAGCTTTTTGCCAACCAAACAAAAAGTAGTCCATATGTTGGAATTCCATGTTAGGCAGAAATGTGACTCCCATTCTGGCCACTTTGGGTGATGAGCTCTCAGCTAATGGGCTAAGGACATCTTGTCTGTATGAGGGTCTGAAAATACAAAGCCCCAAATGGACTTTTGACCTTGGATATGTTCTCTTCTGGAGCCTGCTTCATATATGATGGCTGCTTAAGGAGCTCACATTGAATGAACAGCAGAGAAAGTTTTCAGAATAGAACAAGGTGAACTGAGAGTAAACTGGGGCTGCTGGGCCAGGGTGGAGGTATGTGGTCAAATTGCAAATGAGACCAGTGATTTTGTTTATCAAATATGACCAGAAGGCTCATCTCTTCCCTTGTGTTCCTTGAGGAACCAGAGAAATGTGGAGCAGAGAGAAGGAACAGGGTAGGATCCTTAACTTTGTTGCCCATACTTTCGCTAGTTCAGGCATGGTCCTCATAGAGAACATTGATGTTAAGAGCACAAGGAACTTCTGCTTTGTACCTACCCAGTTTCTCTCTGGTCTCCTTTCTCTTCTTCTGACTTTCACCAGTGCTATGCTTAGTTGTCTACCAAGAGGAATTTTGTTAGTTATTTTTCTCATTGCTGAGACTAAATACCCAATACCCATAAACTAAGCAAGGAAATGTTTATTTAGCTTACAGTTTGTAGAAGTTTCAGACCTTAATTGTCTGACTCCCAGGCAGGATGGTTTGGCAGAAAGACAGCACAGAGGAGAACCCATTCATGGCAAGCAGAAGACTGCAAAATCAAACAACCAGGGGGGAAAACAAGCCTCCTTCTGCCCTCTTTATCATATCCATACTTAGGGTGGGTAGCATGCACATCCTTAATCCTAGTGCCCTTGAGGCTAGCATTGCACTGTTAATCAATTCCAGTGACACACACTCTATATCCAGCCACCTTTGAAAAAGTCCCACTTATAACCACATGAGGCTTTGGGGGGACATCTTAACCTAAGCCACAACGTTCCACCCCTGGTCCCCCCAAAGACCTATTCATATGTCTCTATGCAAAATGCATATAGTCCATCTCTAAGAGTTGCCAAAGTCATAACAGTTTCGGCATTGCTGAAAAATCCAAGTCCAAAGTCTTCTCTGAGGTTTAAGGCAAACTCTTAGCTGCAAGTTCCTGTACAAGTGAAAAGAATGCTAAACACTTCCAACATTCAATGTCACAAGATAGACATTTCTATTCCAAAAGTTACAAACAGGGATAGCAAGGAATGGGAACAGAGCAAGACCAAACTCCAGCAGGGAAAACATTAAATCCCACAGTTCCACTTCCAGCATCCCTGGCAATCTGACTGTACCGCTATGGCACTGCCTATGGTGATAGTTCCCACAGCTTCTTTCTGGGACCAGCTCTGCTCCCTCTTTTCAGTGTTCCTCAGACAGTTCATGCTCCTGGCTCCTTCAAACTTCTGCAGTCTCCAGTGTACCTCCAGCTTCACACTCACAGCTTCACACACTGCCCTCTCAGGGACACACTACTTGGCCCCTCAGGCCTTCTTCTGAAATCTGGTTAGAAGCCTTCATGGCTCCACAGCTCTTCTATGCAGCAATGACCTAAAACCAGCATCATGTGGATGATGCCAAGGTCTGCTGCCATTTGAAGCAGTATCCAGGCTTCCTTTTCTCTTGGCTTAGGGGTCTAGTGCCTATGAGCCAAATCATGAAGAACAGCTTTCTAGGCTGCTGGAATTCTGCAACATGGTACTCTGGGGCTATCTTCTCAAAGAAAAGCCTTTCACTTTTGCAATTTTGAGACTGAAAAGGGTGGAGTCTTGCTGCTTCTTGAGATTTCCTCAGGCCATCTTTTCTATTCTCCTGTTCCTTCTCAGCAGCTAAGATCTCCTCTTTTATGTCTTTGCAGTCCACAGCTTTACTAGAGCTTCCTTTTTGACAAAAGTCACAACATTTTAAAACATTCTGCTGCCCTCTTTGCTCTTGAATCTCAACATAAATCTGGTCAAAATTCCCCAAAGCATCCATACAATCACCTCAACATCAGGTTGCCTTGAAATTTCTTTTGAAAGATTAATTAGTATCCTGCCCTTAATCTTAGTCTCAGGAAAAGTCTCTGGACATGAGCAAAATGCAGACAAACTTTCTGCCAAGGTATAACACACATTGTCTGGAGTCCAACAGCTAATGCAGCCATTCTTCCCAGCAGAAATCTAACAAGCCTGGTCTTTACTAGTAGGATCTCTATCAGCTTTCTGGTCCTCTGAGCTCTGACTAGAATGTCCCATCAAGTCCTGCCTAAGGCATTCCACTCTACTTTTTCAGCCAGCATCTCTGAACCTTTCCAAATTCTTCCCACAAGCTATTCCCAAAGGCCTGTGAACCACATGGTCAGGTGTTGTCACAGCAATGACCCCATTTCTCTGGTACCTAATTCTCTCAGTTATTTTTCTTATTGCTGAGATCAAATACCCACTGCCCACAAGTTAGGGAAGGAAAAGTTTATTTATTTGACAGTTTGTAGAGGTTTCAGTCCATAATGGGCTGGCTCCAAGGCAAAGTGACTTAGCAGAGGGGCATCACAAAGGAAAACCATTTCACAGCAAGCAGAACACAGCAAAAGCAAGCAAGCAAGGGAGGAAACAAATGCCTTTCTGTTCTCTTTATCTTATCCAGACTACTTAGGGTGGGTAGCACTCAAATCCTTAATCCTAGAGCCCTTAAGATTAACATTACACCATGAAACAGTTCCAACATCTCATACTCTAGATCCAGCCACCTCTGAAAAAGCACCATCTATGACTGTGTGAGGCTTTAGGGGGGAACATCTAAACACAAGCCATAATAGTACTTTTCTGTGATCTCATCATCTCATCCTCTGAGTTCTGCTTGTAAGAAGAGAGTTTGTGGCAAGGGTTCTGTAGATAAAGAAGTCTCTGTTAGCCCATGGATCCTTCTTCTAAGAGGCAGAAGTAGAAACACAACAGACTTGGGCTTAGGGAATGACAGTGGCAATTCCCTTTCTCTGGAATTTGAAGTCTTACATACCTTCCAGGGTTTTCTTACTTCTGATGTGCTTCTATTTTTATCATTCATCTCTAGATATGTAAGACTCCCCCACTGTTTTATTTGTCCATCTGTATATCTATGAGCTTATGTTTTCCATGGAGAACATGTTACAGTGAAGTGGTCCTGCAAAGATCCCTGTCTCCTTCCTAAAACAGGCCGATTCCGTGCAGTGCCCCATGCACCAGCACCATGGCCCCAAGCCACGTCAGAGTAAACAAACCACAGATGGAAATTGCAACCATCAGAGGAGAGAAGTCTTTAATTTGGTCTTAAAATAGCCCACAGCCTGAGAGATTCAGGGACCAGGAGCAAGGTGTAATCGTCGGGATGGGAGTTGGAGACCTATCTCAGGATGACTGAGCTGGAACCGTGAGCTGGGAGAAGGGGAGGGGTAGGGATTGGGGGTCTGAGCTGGAGCCCTGCGTAGCTCATTTGAAGTTTTCCTTTTGGATATCTTTCATTACAGAAGAGTGAAAGACACATAGCAATAAAAATTCATGGAACATGCTCTCTCCATCTGGAATGCCTACTGCTTCCCCTTTCTTCAAAACCCTGTGTAGCTTCATTATAATATTAACTATCGTTAGAGCCACCATGTTGCTGAATTCCTAGGTCACCTTCATATTATACGCTCCCTTCAAGGCTTTTCAGTGTATGCTATTGAATAGCCCCAGGAATTGTACAGGCACTAACAGTGGCAATAATAACAGCAAAGACATATGAGCACATATAGGGTGGGTATTACTCTACAGGTTTTTTTGACATGTGTCAACTGGCTCAATTCTCAGCCCAATCCAAGAAGGAGGACACCTATGTTACAGATTATCCCCATTTTACAGATATGGAAATGGAAGCGTAGAGAGTTTCAGTAACTTCCTCACAGTCCTATCATTACATTTGTCTACCAAGTATACAATGGCCCTGAGTCTGATGCACACACATTTCACTCTTCTGTTTTACCCACTGTGCTTTTGTGGTGATGGTTAATCCTCTTGTTATAGCTGCAACTGTCATTTCCTTGTTTTTTTTACTAGACTAGAGAAGCTCCTAAGGCTGGGAGTTTGGTTCAGTGGCTTAAGCACCTGCCTGGCAGGCGCACAGTTGTGAGTTCGATCCCTGGTACCCACAAAGAGAGAGAGAGAGAGGGAGAGAAGCTCCTAGATGGGGTCAACAACCCTTTTGTGTAAAGGGCCACAAGTAATTATATAGACTCAGGGCTATAGAGTCTCAGTGACACTACTCAGCTCTGTCCACATAAAATGAAAACAACCATCAACCCAATCCAAATGGACAAATGTGGCTGTGTTCCAAGAACTCTCTATTTATGGATACTGAAATTTGAATTTCATGCAGTTTTTATGTCATGAAATATTATTCTTTTTTTTTTTTTGAACCATTTAAAAGTATAAAAACTATTCTTGGTCCATACAAAAACAGGCAGTGGGCTCCGTTTGGCCCGGGGACTGCAGTTTGTGACCCATACCCTAGGACACAGGGACCTGAAGGTTACGAATTTATTTCAATTTGTGCCTTCCCAGCTTCTCTCTTGGTCCTGGCATTTGGTCTCCACCCATAAGTGCTGACTGAATGACTGCCTGGTACGCTCTGTCAGGCGTGCTGGATGACTTGGTAACACCAATGATTTTTAGAGAATTGGTAAAAGTCTCCATCTTCAAAGTAGGAGGTAGAAATTCAGTTCTTGTCACAAGGGCCGAGAAGGGAGCAGGAGATTCCTTCTGGTGAGTCTTCATGGATATTTCCAGGAGAGTATAGAGAATTTTTAAAATATAAAGTATAGCGATTTATTCTTCACAAATAGACCTACAAATAGAATGTGATTCATAATTGGAAACAGATTTCTCCCCTCAAGATAAATGGAATGTCCCCACCTCCCAAACTGAGAAGAGAATTGTTTCCTCTTTACAAAGGAAACAAATTGGATTCTCTAAGGAATAATCAGAGAAGTTTTCAAATTGTCATAATAAGCAAGATATGGTTTCATGGATGATGAAAGGAGGCTTGCCTTCCTTGGGTCTGGACATGAAGGGCTGGTTGGAGAGTCACATGGGCCCTTCTCTTTCCCTGTCTAATTCCTGTCCCTTGGCATTTTATCAGTGCCAGATGGCAGAGAATGGCTCCTGCCTGAACGGGGTTGGTAGGCCTGCCCCAGCCCTGCTGTCTTACTGTAAAGACATTCTCTTCCTTTTTAGCTCTTCTTCATTCTACTGAAGGAGGTCCCCACTGCTTGCCAAGCTTCCTGACAGCTGCAGCTCATTTCAATCTGTGGGAGAGGGCATTGCAGATGGGAGACTTGCCTTGGCGGGGGCATGTTACATGGAATGAGCCTGGTGGGTACAGGGGACCTGCCTGATAGAGAAACAGTTTGGGCTGGATCTCTGGACAACTGTGGCAAGACTGAAGCTTCTCAGGGGAGGTGGAGGACTGAAGCTTCTCAGGGGAGGTGCTTGAGGCACCCACTTCTATGACCTTGGGCAGAAGTCAGCATGAGCTGTGTTTGCCCAAGTGCTGCTGTGCATGGATGATAAGAGTCCAAAAGTCAAAGTGGTTATAGGTGGGAGAGGCTGCAGTAATTTGACGCAAAATCTTTGACTCTCTAGTCCCCTGCTGGGTCCAGAAGACATGGAGAGGACCCCAATCAACCCTTGTCCTTGTTGGTCACAAGCTAATAAAGGAGACAGACTAGTACCTTCAGTTCCTTAAAGCTGAGACAAAAAGAGCATGAGTTCAGCCCACTCAGTTCAGTCTTTTAGAATCATTACTCTGTGGGAAATGCTGGGAAGATGAGTGAACTGGGGCAAGTTACTGAACCTCTCTAGACCCCTGTTTCCCATAAAATGGCAATAATAATAGTATCTACCTCGCTGTGAAGATTCAAAGGAAATGAGCAGTGCCTGATATATCACGAGAGCTCAGTATGTTGCAAACTACCATTAGTCATAATTTTTATAGTTTTCCAGCAGCACTGATTTCCTACATGTATGCAACTTTTTAAAGTTTATGAATTCCTTTCTCTTACGTTATCTTATTTGGTCATCCAAAAAGTCCTCAGGTTCAGCAAGATCTGTTGAGCCCTTTTGTAGTCAGAGGAGGGAGAGCCTTGGTCTAGAAATTGGAGAGACCACTTGCAAGTGGAAACCCCTTTTTCTTTCTCCTGCAAGAGAAGCAGCCTAGAAATGGACCGGCCAAGAATCTTATATGGCGTCATCAGATGACACCCAGAATTTCCTTGTGTTGAACCTGCACAGACCTGTCTCTGATTTCCTGCATGTCACTCGACAAATTCCCTCCATGTGTGAAATGAGCAGCAAGGCCAACTCTCTGGGAGATGGTGTTAGCTCCAAGTTGCATCACATCCCCTCCCTCCCTGCCACTCCTCCTTCGCAACAGACCTTAACATTATTCTGTGATTACTGAGAATCATCCTTCCCAAATGTGCATCAAATTAAAGAGTTATTAGGGCATGGCAGGACATGTTTATGGGGAAGAATTTCCTTTAAAGTCACAGCTCAGCCTGAACTCACTTTATTAGTGTTTATACAAAGTATGTAGGTGGTTCCAATGCAAGCCATGTTTATATTCCTGCAGCAATCATTGCATTCCTTGGGCTGCTCCTTCCTCTTTTCTTAAAGTGATTACTGCACCTACTTTACAAGTTAATAGTGCATATGCTCTGTGGCTGGTTGGGCTTGGAGGTTTGTGCCATTCAGAGGCAAAACCATGGTATGTCCCGCAAATAGCCATAGATTTAGAAATGACCTCAAACCCACATAGGTAGAAAGAGGGGGATCCTCAAGAACAAAGGTGTGGAAGATGACCAGGTCCCCTTGTGAGTAATTCCTTTGTCACTGTTTTTCTCATAGGAGTTTTGTGGCTATACCTAGGATGACCATTGGTATTAATTTTGCTCAGACAGTCCCAGTTCCTGCCTGTTTTCCTGGTGTAATAATTAATGATGTCCTATTTGGTTCATGGAAGTATTGAAGTTTGGATTGTAAATTACATGGTCTCTTTAGTTCTGATGCCCAGATTTACTGTTATGAAGAAAATACTGACTTGACCTTGGATCGTAACCTGTCCTTAATGAAAAGCAAGTCTAACTTGATTAAAATAATTTAATACAGAACTTAAGTTCAGATCATTCAGTCATTCATCAGCCATTTATTTGTGTCTTTTATGTGCTGGGCATTGTGTTGAATCCTGGGGATTCAAACATAAACAAGATATGACCTTAGGCCCAAAGAAGTTGAGTTTTATTAATTTAACTAAAACTTGGCGTGTGTTACTAAAATTATGTGACTAGCTCATTTCAACTTGTCTTTCGCCTTGCAGGACTCTGTATTTGGTTTTGATTGGTAAGTCCTCAAGCACTGATATCTAACTTCCTGGATGTAAATGCCGATTCAGTCCTTCGAATTTGTGACCATAGCCATAGACATGTGACTTAATCTCCTCATGCCTCCCATTTGTCTATTCATAACATGGGGCAACTGATAGCATTGACCTCATAAGTCAGGCATGAGAATTAAAAGAGGCTCTGACACTGAAGCACTTGGCATAGCTTGACCCATGGTAGACTGTACACATTGACTCTTGCAGAATAATTACTGATTTGGTAGAAATTTATGTAGACCCAAACATAACGGGCTGCAGCATATACTTGTATTGACTGGAGTTAGGTGGCTTTCTTTAAAAAAAATCTTGTCTAAGGTAACATGGATTAGTGGAGTCCAAACACCAATAAGGATTATAGATTGTGACCCTAGTGGGTCAACCAGGTTGTTTTCCTCCTTTTAAAAGTGGGGAAGTAACATTTCCAAGATCATGTTGTAAGTTAGAAACAAGAGTATGAGAAATACAAGGGATGTCTATCCTCTGACCCAGTCTTTCCCTTGATGGTATATTGCCAAGTGTCTCTGTCAGCAAAGACAAGGCTATGCTGAAGGAACAAGTTATGTATCAGTGACAAAATAATAAAACTCTATTTGTTCTTCTTCCTAATGTCAAAGTTCAGTGCAGTTGGTCCAGGTAGCAGAGTGGCTTAAACTCCATACTGTCACTTAGGTATCCAGCTCCTTCTAACTTGAGACACTGCCACTTTCCACACACGTAGTCTCTGCATGCCACAAAGGCAAAAAATGGAATGACAGTGTCATGCTGTGTGGAATGTTTTATCACCTTGTCTGGAAATGGTGGCTATTACTTCCATCCGTATTCTTTTCATGAGAAAGTGATCTCATGGTCCCACTTTGATGCAAAGAGTGTGGGAAATTTAATCTTGCCGTTTGCCTCAGGGGGAAATGAAACAGTTTGGTGAACACATAACACTGTCTCTGCTGTACCATGTTCCCTGTGTTTCTTGCCACTTTTTGGAAGGCTGACCCTAATCTCCTTTGGGGAGTCTGCTCTCTGACTCCCATTGTTTGAGGAGCCATTCAGTCACAAGCTGTCTAGGCAGCATGGAGATGAGTTCCGAAAAAAGACCTTCTGAGGAGACTTTGGGAGAGTTTAAGATGCTGGGCTTGATAAAGAGAGATATGCAGGGTGGGGCTTTGGATTGATGGTCATTACCAAGACTGTGAATGAAGTCATCACATGAAGACTTTAGGTAAGATTACACGTTTTTTTTTGTTTTGTTTTGTTTTGTTTTGTTTTTCCTGAAAGTAGAATCTAGGATCTCTCACAATGTGCCCAGGAAGGGAGCTCAGAAGGGGAAGTCTGTGGCTGAGATAAGGTCCCCCTCCAACGTTAACAAGGCACTGAGGTCCTGCCAACAACTTGTCCTTCTTACAAGTGTTCATCTTTTGCCTGGATAATAGCCAACAAATGGTTGGCATTGGTTACTCTTTGATACTTATTATGGTACTTATTAACTAAGCCAAGAATAAAATCACTTTATATGTATCATCTCATTTAATCCTCCAGCCATCTTAAGAGATAGAAACTATTACTAATGCCCATTTTAAAGATGAGGAAACAAACTTAGGGATGAGCTAAATAACTTACCTAAAATCTTACCACTGTCTGTTAGGATTAGAGCCCAAGCTATTTGATTCCAGGGACTTCCCTTAACATTATATTCTGTAGAATGGATTGCAGTCCCAAATGCCTATGAGAATGGAGCAGATAACCTAAATTAGGAAACTGACCAGGTGAACTGGTGAATTACAGGGCACAAGCCTCCTCCAAAGTGTGCAGCCGCTTCTTAGTCCCAGATTATGGTGGCCATGAAGGCCCAGAATTATCTGATTGTCTGATGTTTGGAGAGAGGCTACAATTCCAGATTTGTATATGAAATGCTCCAAATTTGGCAATTAATTTGCACATGTGAAAAATCACAGCAAGAACTAGACTAAACATGTCTGCAGGCCAGCATTTGTCGGAGGGCTACCAGTTTGCAAGTTCTACTCTGCTGCCCTCAACAAAAAGCTTGCTGTATCACACGCATGCCCTTTGTTGCTGGAGAAGGAAGCTGAACAGAGCAAGATGAGCAGAGCTCTCCTGCCACAAGCAAAGACAAAATAGAGACCCTAATCATCTCTCCTCTACTTGTAGAGTCTTCACCACAACCACAGCCAACCATCCAGGTTGCCCCCTGTCTGGCCTGTTCTTTTCCCTGCAGGTAGCTGTCTGCACAGAGCTGGCTGCAAGCTTTTGCAGGTGTAAAATTATATATGCAAGAGTGTTGCCAAGCCAAAAATGTAGCCCAGGGAGGCTTAGTTCCCAAACAACTGTGGTAGTGTGAAGCCAGTTTTTAAAATCAAATTCAGTCATTTCTTTCCCGAATGCATGCATATGTTTTTAAACTTGTATATAGTTATATAACTGATGAGAATAAAGTGCAAAAAATCAGAGAATCCTTGAATAATGCCTTGGGGAGGAGGGGTCTGGAGAGATAAAGCATGAGATTTGAGCTTTATGAGGGTGAGTCCCAAGGAATACAGATGCCTGAGAGCTGGTGGGATAGAAATTAGATGGCCCTTGAGCACATGCTGTTTTCTGTCTTCCATCAGGTTGGTGGCTGGATGCATTAGTTCCTTTGGGCTAGAGAGAGGAAGCAAAGACAAAATGACACCCATCAGGACACAACAATACAAGCAGCTCCCGAGAACTGCCCTCGGGCTCTGCTGAAATCATCTTCTTGGGCAGATAACCCAGTTTCCAGAGTCTTGAGTAGCTTTACTCTCCTTGGTCACCTTAACTCTGGGGAGAATCTCAGGTCAGCTGGGCTACTTTCTTTAATACATTTTATCAGGCAAGAAGCATAAGAAATAATATTTACCCCAGAAAACATTGGCAATATTGACAAGAAAATTATGGGGAAAAAAACTTTAAACACTTTTATTCACTATTTCATGAAGACTCATTTTCCCAAGTGTTGCCAAGGGACCTTACTTCATCCAAGGTGTCTGGGAGGAAGTATGGCGAGTGTACTCTTTGGTCCTTGGGGAGAGGAGACAAACATTCAGGAAACAGGCAGCAGCACACGAGGGGGAAAGAAGCGTGATGAAAGACCAAAATGAGTTGTGCAGAGGCTAAATGATCCAGAAGTTCAGAAGTTCAGAGGAGAAAGCAGCGTGGGAGGGACCTGCTGGGGAAGGCAGCAAGGGGGCGCAGCGGAGCTTGACAAAACCTAACAAGTGGGTGTACCTGTTTCCTAGGGCTGCTGTAACAAATACTACAAGCTAGGAACCTTCAAACAATAGACACTTATTGTTTCCCATGTCTGGAGTCTAGAAATCTGAAATGCAGGTGTGTGCAGGGCCATGTTCCCTCTCAAATCTGCACAGAGAGAATCCTTTTTCCTGTGCTGCCAAGCTGCTGGCAGTAGCCAGCATCCTGGGTGTTCTTGGCTTTCAGCTACATTGCTCTCATCTCTGACTATTGTCACCAGGAACTATTCTTGTGTGTGTCTGTCTGTTTTTATAAGGACACCATTATATTGGATGAAGTCTCACCCTAATGACCTCATTTATTTTTTTTTTCTTTTTATTCCCCCGCCTCCTCCTAATGACCTCATTTAAACCTGCAAAGACCCTATGTCCAAAAAAGGTTGGATTCAGATTAGCAGCAATTGGAACTTCCAGCCCAACCCATCACATAGCAGTAGGATTTGGATGCAGGGAGGAGACTGAGGGCTTTTGAGGCTGGCAAACAACAAGAATGTGTGTTAAGGGTGCCTAGCACAATGCCTGGATCTGATAGGTGCTCAATAAAAGTCTAGGACTATAAAGGAAAATTAAATGAGGCAAGCTGAGAACAGTGATGAGACCCACCTCGCTCCAGTGCCCTTAAGCTTTGGAGTAGAGCTTGGCATTTGAGTGAAATTAATCCTGTTGAAGGGGGTGGGATTTCTGTCAGGGAAAGAGGCTGATGGCTATTAAATCAGTCACTGAGGTCCCCTTCTGGGGTTCTGATTGGTGAAAACGTGGTGTCAGTCCCATGGATGCTCCAGGCTGGATGTCACCTGCTTCTGTAGACCTGTCTGGACTCTCTGCTACAGTCACCTCTTTGTGGGCCTCCTTGTTTTTGATTAGACTATCTAAATCTCCAATATCTTCTTCCCTCAAGGCTTTTTGTTTCTTTTCTCCTCCTGTAATCTTCTCTCTTCTTCTGGTTTTTCTCTCAGCCACCTCTTTTTCCTTTTGGTCTCAAATCCAATATTCCTCTCAAGAGAGGTTCTCCTGATTCGCAAGACAAGGCAGGGCCTCCACTTCTCTTAGTCTAGCTCATTCTCTTTTCCTCTCCCTGAAACTATTTCTTGGTGATTTCCTGACTGTAATCTGTACTCCTGTTATTTTTGCATCGTTGCCTATTTTCTGCCATATTTATTTTCTCTTGCTGCCTAACAACTTGGCAGCTTAAGTGAACGCACACGTCGCTTGTCTCCCAGTTGGCTTGGGCCTCTGTGTCAAGGTCTCACATGGTGGTTGGTTGGAGCTAAGGTCTCATCCCAAGGCTTGACTGGGGAGGAGTCCACTTCTGAATTCTCAGAGTTGTTGGCAGAATTCGGTCCCTGGTAACCTGTTGGGTGGAGGGCTTCTGGTTCTCACTGATCACACTCAGCTCCTGCCTGGTTGTTGGTGGAGGCTGCCCTGGGTTCCTTCCGTATAGGTCTCCCTAACATGGCCACTTGCTTCATCACAGCTAGAGCAGGCAAATGAGTTCCCCAGTAAGACAAGCATTGCATGTCTCAGAGGCGATGCTGTGTTGTGCTGGTGAGGAGCAAGTCTCTCGGTCCTGGCCACACTCAAGGAGAAGGGAAGGTGGTAACTTTAGGGAACACCTTAGAATCCGTCTGCCAATTTTTTTTAAAGGGACTTTTTCATTGTTCAGCATTCTGTCCCTAGCTGCAAACATAATGCCAGGTCCAGAGTAAGTGTCTATTAAGTTTGTTGCAGGAAGGAAAGAAGGCTGAATGGAAGAAACAAAGGAAGAAAGAAAGGGAGAAGGGAAGAGGGGGAGGAAGAAAGGGTAGAAGGAAGGAGAGACTTCCCTTTCCTTGCAACATGCTCTAACAGCCCTGCCCCATCTGCTTGCATTTATTCTGAGGTAATGCCTCTGGACCATTTCTTTCACCTAGAATCCTTTTTTCCTCTCATATAATCCCATGATAACCTGGCTGTGCCCAGCTCATTTTTGAGGTCTCCATTAAAATGTCACCTTTTCCTGCAAGCTTCCCCTGCTGCTACAATCCCATGTTCCTCCTTCATACCCTCTTACAAGCTTTTATTTATGCTTCTGGCATAGTATAGAGTAAGAGCCTATAAAATATACCCCTTTGTCCAAATCCAGTCTCTTTTATAATCTCTTCGTTGATAAAGTTTTATTGGCACACACTCATGCCACTTTTGTATAGTCCTATGGCCACTCTCACACTAGAGGTGAATAGTATGAGATGAATAGAGAAGAGTTGAACAGTTGCAATAGAAGATGTGGCTGGCAGCATCCAAATTGTTTATTATCTAGCCATTTTAGGGAAAAGGTAGCCCATCTATGATGTAAAGTGTCTATCACAGTCTATGGCAATTACTGCTGTATTTATTTCTTCCTCACTAAACTCTTGAGTTGCTTAAGAGCAGGAAGCATGGCCACTTTGCTTCCAGCCGTATCCTAGAATATATGGCAGCCTCTGAAACTTAATGATCAAGACATATCTATGGAATGAATAAATATCAATGAGGAACAAAAAACAGGTGGAAAGTTCTGGCGTTATTCATGGAGGGCTGATTTGCATGGGAACTATTTCAGAAGTGTGAGTGAAGTTCAGGAAACCACAAGGGTTGCTGTAGAACCCAGGACTAGAAACCACTGAGTAGTTTCTATAGGTAAGCCAGAAGAGATAAAAGGAAGCAACAGATTCTGAAGCTGACACAGAGTCCCAAAGAGAAGTTGTGACCTTTGGGAGCTACACCAGCTAACTTGGTGAGCTCTCAAGGAGGAAGCCAGGAGAATGAATTCCTTGCCTGCATTCTGTAACTCCTTTTCATCTTCTGCACATGTCACAGGGAGGAGAAAGGACCCAGAAGCCAGCTCTGTGACAGCCTCCCAGGGAAAAGAATGGAGAGCAGATAACTGCAGCTGGGGCTCATGCCACCTGGCCAGTTAGTTTTGGTTTGATTGGAAATCAGGACCACAAGATATCTCAGTTGGTGACTTTTCCCCTTTCCTGCACCGGGAATCTCTGAGAGATTCCAATCATACTTTGAGTTCCTAAATGTAAGGGAATTGTCACAACAGCCAAAATCTTATTTTGAGCTTCTTACCTTGTCCTCAGCATCTTCATTTCTTTATAAGCCCCACCATTGCTCTGCCATCAGGATCCCACCACAGTGCACTCCCTTCCCGTCTCCTTCTGGAGGTCTTTCCTCTGAATTCCTGCTCTTACTGCCCCATGTGCCTCTCCTTGTCCACTCTTCATGGAATATAGACCGCATCTCTTAACACTTAATTTTGCAAATTTTTGCCTTGCTTTCTATCTTCCTTTTGAGTCTTAGTTCATCTCCTCAACTAGTGCTTTCAGAGCAAGAACTGAACTATATTCTTTTAATTTTGATATCAACTTGGTTATGGCTTCCAAAGTATGAGAATTGTAGATCTTAAAATTGACAGGATTTTGTAGCTCATGTTGTCTGGGCCCCTACTCATCTCAAGTACCCTCTGTACATTATGCCTAAAGAGAGTTAAGTACTAATCTCTGCTTGCGTGTAGCATGGAACTACCATGTTGTGTGGCAGCTCATATAAGGTCGCTTTTTGTTGTGATCCTATCTTTTGTCCTGCTACCTAGAAGTCGGTACTCTGTGTGCACTTGTTCAGGGAGCTGGTAGTCTTAAAAGACTGATTTGAACGAGTGTTGTGCTATCTAATGATGCACCAATGCTCCTTACCTATGATAGGGTTCATGCCAATATACTCACTGTGAATTGGAAAATTGTACTAAGTTGAAAACAAATTTATTACACTAACCTATAGCTGAACCTGGCCTGCTTTAAACATGCTCAGAACACTTCCATTAGCGCACAGTTGGGCATGATCATCTAACACAAAGCCTATTTTACTGCAAAGTGTTAGATTCCTGATGTAGTTTATTGAGAAACAGAATGATTGCCTGAGTACTTTTTTCTGTACTCATCATAGTTAAAAAATCCTGAGTCAAACCACCACAAGTTGGGACCATCTGTATGTTTCACCAGCACAGCCAAACACCTTTTCTAGAGTGCATTTTTGAGCCTCCCTGGTTGCATCTTCTTCCTAACAGTTAGTTGTTGGCTGTGGGTGAAAAAATGAACTGCCCTGAATGCTGTTCAGAAACAACTTCCTCTCACACTTTTTCTCCTGAGCCTCAGGGTAATCCTGTACAGCTGATATTTGTGGTCATATTTTACAAAAGTCATAACAATAATAATAACATCTGGGGCTCAATAAAGATATCTCCTTCCCAAGGCCACACAGCTAAGAAGTGCAGAAGTTGTGATTCATATTCACATGTTCTGTGTTTTCCACTGACATCCTTTCTCCATGCTCTGCTCTTTTACTGGGGGTATGGTTTTACTCCTCCCTCTTCCCAAATGTCCCACAGCATGAAGAGATTTCTGCAGGAATGCTGGAAAATGAATAAAAAAGAAGGATACAAATATGCATGTGCCAAGATAGGGACAGTAGCATGTCCTAGAAAATGTCAGTTTTGTTTCATGTTTTGTTTAATTCTTTTCAAATGTTCTGAATTCCTCTTCTTTCCTACCCCACCCAAGGTATCCAAAAAGATTGAAAATACCACAGAACTCCAATTCTTAGCATTGGTTTATGATTCACTGATGGGGATGGGGGAAAATAATGCAGGAGATCACCATGGTGATGCCTGTTTATGGAGGCAACATGGCAGATGATGTGCGGTGTAGCAGACACCAGACGTGGGTAAAGGCAACCAGAAAGCCCTTCTTCCTAGTTTCTGCAGAGAGGCTCAGCATTCCCACTGGCCCTGGCCTCTCTGGGAGACAGGGGAGGGAATGTGCCATCTTGGCTGGAATCAAGGCAGCAAGGCCACCAAGAATGTGCCTTTCTTTTCTTTATTTCTTGTTTTTTATTTTCAAGGCGTGGGGTTGGAAATTTCTGTTCTGTCATTTCCTATTTATGCATATTTCTCTCGCATTCTCACACACTCTCACTCTCCCTCTAATAGATAACATGACACAGTAGAATATGCTTAGACTCTAGTAGTAGATAGACAGACAGTAGGATATGCTAAAAAAAAAAAAAAAAACAAAAAAACTGCCCTCTGCATTCAGAGAGACAAGGTACAAATTCCAGGCTTGCAGTTGACTGATGTGTGACCTCGTGGCAGGTTCCTTTCTGGGTAAAAAGCTTCTGAGGGGCAGGGTAGGGGAGACTAAGCATCACCCTCCTCATGTGAAAAATGAGATAACAGTCCGTACTACAGATGATTGCTGTCTGGATTAGAGAAAATGAACTCAGAGTCCTTAGCACAGTGGTTGGTGCATAGAGTGGGTTTAGCAAATAGCAACTTCTAAGAAGGCTGACCCACAGAATTTTTATCTGTTGAAGGGAGGTAATAATACCTACCTGTCAGAGCTGCTGCAAAGACAAGAAAAATGAAAGGATTTGTCTGCTATAACAAATAGTTCCCAAATCTGCCTTAGGAGTTATTGATGTAACATGTCTGAGTCTGATGTGGGTAAATGAGAGGCATGGGAGAAGTCTCTGCCCCATGCCAGCATCCACAGGTCCAGTCTTTTTCCATTTGCCATCCAGAGAGTATTCCACTGTATCTGCTGAATCAAGCCCAAGATGAGGCACAAGGAAGAGTGTGGAAGATTGGACAGGAAGTTTTAGGACTCGGGCATGAAGGCAGCATGTATTCTGCTCAAGAATCCAGTGCAGGTGCTCTAAGAGAGACAGACAGACAGACAGAACCAAACAACCACAAAAGTCCCATAGAATCACTCCCCATGATCTTTGTTGCCCGGTGGTCCCAGAGGCCTGCTCAGGTCTATGGGAGATGGTCGTGCTACTGGGCATGTCCAAACTGCAGCCTACAACCAATCCTCCCACCCCCTACAAATGTTCTAAGAAAACATTTTTAAGGACATTTTGTTGCATATAGATATATATTAACTGTAGTACATATTTCATATATGGCCCAAGACAATTCCTTTTTGTTTGATGTGGCCCAGGCAAACTGAACATTTAGAGCCTTGCACACCTGTCAGAGAACCAATCACAGCCATAGTTTTAAAACACACTTCTCACCGAAGACCCAGATACTGGCACTGCTTCTTCATTCAGGATCATCTCCTTCGAGACCACACTGCCTATTGATGGTTCAGAGCTCATCCAGGGCTGACATGTACTGATTCCTTCAAAGGCCAGAACTAAAGATTGAAAAATCTTGAAAAAGTACAGTTTGGGGTGATGGGGATTAGGGGTAGGATTGGCAGCCTCCCCTCAGTCTCAGTTGAAGGAATTCCCATGTTTAGCCAAGAGCGTTTGAAGCCCTGGCTTTGTGTTCCTCACCATTCTGTGGTCTGCAAATAGAGGAGGTTATACCAAGCATGGAGGCTCAGAGAAGTTAAATAAATGAGTTACTCAAATACACATAGCTGGGGTGTGGGGATGGGACTGAGACTTGAGCCTGGACCTGTCTCCCTTCAAAGCCTGTGTGCCCCGATTTCTCTCTGGCAGTGCTTGTTTGGGGAGGCAGACACAGGCCGGGAGCAGAGCTCCTGAGCTCAGTGGACTGGGAGAGCATCTTCCTTCCCACTGGCACCTGTATCACGCCACACACAGATACTATGGAAGTAGTTGTCACAAAACTGCTGTGATGCAGAGGCAGTGGGAGGGAGCCACTCTTGGTTCTGTCATTCTATTTATCAGCCACAAAATAAATACAGCCCTCTTTTCAACTGTAGGAAGACAGCATGCCAACAGGCAGTCTCTTGGGGGAAATTCACGTGGAGGCACAAAGTTTGCAGTGGTCAACTTCCCTTAGCAAGCAGAAATGTCAGAGTGGAGGTAGAGGAGATGTGCTTCAATTATAGTAATCATAGATGCCAGGATTATTTGACAAGTGCTGGCTAAATGCTGTGTGTACATTATCTCATTTAACGCATAAAGGTTGCTGAGGTCAGTGTTATCATCCTGCTGTAGTCAGTGGAGAAACTGGGCCTCAGAAAGAAAGTGAACTGCTCTGATATCATTTCATAGGAGGCAGGGTGGGTATTTAATTTCAGGATGGTTTGCTTCTGAAACTCGGCCTCTCACACATTGACTCTGTACCTGGGGAACCCCCAGCACACATCATCCTGTCGTGTCCTCAGCATTTTGTACACAAATATTGTGTTCTTTCCCATAATAAATATTAATTGAAAATATTGATGCTGCAGCCACCAGCACAAGCTGCTGTGATACCAAGATGAACCTTGGTAATTAAACTCTTAAGTTGCATTGTCATATTTGCAGTTGTCAAGGCCTCCAGACATCATCTCAATTCCTATGGGAGGTGAGAACATTGTGCTATGTGGTAGGAAGCTCACATAGACTCCTGTTTGTCTTCTGATGTCTAACTCTTGCCCCGGCAAACCTTCTTTATTTCCCGGTATACTTCTTGCTGTCCCTTTCCCGACACTCCACATAGCCTCAGAAGACTCAGTCTGCCTTCTCCTTCACAGGCTAGCTAGAGAACAACTTGGATGGTGGTCCTAGCTCATGAAAAACTGAATGAGAAAGAAGGTAGTACCCAGATGAGATTACTTGGGGACTCACTTGATTTTTATTTAAGTATTCTTTCTTTTTGTTTTTTATTATTACTGGGGATTATACCCAGGGAATATCGAGCTACATTCCCAGTCCATTTTACTTCTTATTTTGAGACAGTCTAGCTAAGTTGCTCGGGCTAGCTTCAAACTTTCACTTCTCCTTTCTCAAACCCTCACCACCACCACCAGTAGCTGGGATTACGTGCATGTACCACCATACCCAGCAATTTCACTATTATTTTTGATATCAGGAGACTAATCCCTTCTCAAACCTGATTGCTCCTCTTACAAAGTGATAGAACCTGAAAACTGTTTCCCAGTTCCCTTTATCAAATGTATGACTCCAAAATCCTTCGGGGCCATCCATACTTTCAGGATGGCAACTTTAGGCCTCGATTTGCAAAACTAAAGAAGTGGCGGACATTTGGCTGGGGACCTATCCCTGGGAATGCCTGTTAGTAAATCATATGTCCTATGATGACATTTTGGTGAGTGATGAATTGCATATATGGTTGTAATTCTATCAGGTTATACCTCCTAGTGATGTTGTATATACTCCGTGACGTTTGTGCAATAGTGAAATCTCTTAATGATGTGTTATCTGGAATAGGTCCCGTCATTAAGTAATGAATGTAAATGTCCTGGAGAAAAGCAAATCAAATTTACAGATACCTTTTAGAACTCTAAGGGCCAAAATCCTTGATAACATTCTCATAAGGGAGGCATAATATATGGGAATTAGTTGTTTTGCATCCATACTATGAATTGTAACATATTATTCATGGTCTCTTTTTCTGCATCCAATAGCCTTAGATGACTTTAGTGGACACTGACTATTTATACAGTTTTTCACAGATCACTCTTAAGTTCAACTTCCCTTTAACTCTGGTTTTCTACCCTCATGGTATACCCTTTATCCTGACCCACTACCACCATAAAGCTGTCAGTTTTTCCATGTCGAATTCTTCTCTTTATGGCCATTTTCAGCCATTTAAATTTGCAAGTGAAGCAGAAGAAATCCATGCAGCCATCTTAATGTATGAGATTAGTAGATTTTGCTATGTGCTGGGCATGTATTCTACTCTGTTGTGCTATGGAGTTAAATGAGACATAATCTTTGCCCTCAGGGAGTTTGAAAACTAGTTGAAAGATGGACACGTTGGGTTTGTCTGTTGGAGAAAATTGTCTTGTCTATTAGTGTCTAACTGTATACCAAACTCAGTAAAGATTCATTTTGGTTTCAAGTGATAGAACATTCAATTCAAATTGCTTTAAACCAAAATACAAAGGAGATAGCATATAATACCAAAATACAGCGGCACATAACTTCAGGCATAAGTGAACTCATAGAATCCTGCTTTTCCTCTTCTTAAAAACAATCTTTCCTTGAGGGAGTTGGGAGGTAGAAGGATACTGAAGATTGAACCCAAGCCCTTCACACCGAGCTACATTCCCAGCCCTTTTTGTTTTTTTAGTTTGTGACAGGGTCTCACTAAGTCACTGAGTTCCCCGAGATAACCTCAAACTTGCAACTCTTCTGCTTTAGTCTCCCACAGTACTAAAGCTACAGGTGTCTGCCACCATGCCCAATTTCTGGAGTACTCTATTTTTAGCGGAATGCTGAACAGTTTAGCAATCCTAGTGGATAGAGTTATTGTTAGTTTGAGTCAGCCACTCATTCCTGAAACAATTGCTGTGGTTAGAGGGATTCAAGATGCTTATAAGGTTGGCCTGGATCAGATACACGTTCCTGGAATTTCTAGCATTGGAAAGATGGGTCAGCTGCCATGTATAACATGATTGGAAAACTAGGGGAGGTGGACATGCAGGGAAAAGTTTGTTACTTGAAGAAGGACCCACAGAAGCCAGACAGCAGAGAAATGTAACAGAGCTCTGCTACATACATAATGAATGGCTTATTCCATACAATATCCTTAAGGCTAGTTGGGCATGCTCAAGGGATAGCATTAATCATTGTAATTGCCTTCTCCTTGACAAGCAACCTCCCTCCAGCCCAACCCAGTCTGGGTTGAATAGACCGTAAATGTAACCTGCAAAAATCTGACCTGAATTATCACTTCATTGCAGTGACCTGGACAGAAATAACATCACCAGGATCACCAAGACGGACTTTGCTGGGCTCAAGAACCTCCGAGTCTTGTAAGTAGCAAATGACTCTGTAATGCATTCTCATTTTCAGTTCTTCAGCTTTGTGAAAATATTCCACTGCCCTGACATCACACCCTGAAGCACTGGGCAACAGGAATCCACTGTTCTGCAGCAGAAAGCCCTTCATTACTGTATCCAAGTGCTCACAGATATCACCTGTGTCTGGATGCTGCTGGCTGGGTGAGATCGATGGAAGAACTCAGTTCCAGTGACAGGGAAAACAGAAGGCTATAAATGAATAAATCAACATGCCCAGCTTACAGGATGACAGCAATGTCAGGTTGACTAACCATGTTTCCCTTCCATAGAGATTATAATTTCTTCTCCAGCCTGTGCACTAAAAGAGCAATCAGGACAAATGTTATTTATGCTTAATGGTGAAGAGGGAAAAAGGGAGAGAGAGGGCCAGACAGGGTCAGAGCCCTTGCCAAATATTCACAGCTGTGCAGACAGGTAGCAAAATTTTAGATAACCTTTGATGGAACATGGAAGCAAAGAATATTTGATTTCTTTGTTGAAATTTGAACACTTTCACCCATTTTTAAGTCTATGAGTGGTAAGGAACTTCCCCAATCCTTGTCCATTGAAAAGTCTGAGCCATCCAGAGGTCCAAGAGAGGAGCAATTAATTCTTCTTTCTTTATTATCTCTGAAGTTGATTTTGACCCAAAAGTGAGCCCTGGAGAGTAACCTGGACAATTTAGCCACTGCCTTGGTGTTATTTGTGTCATGGACCTTTCGCTGGCAAATCTTTACTAGATTTAGCTAAAGTGTTGGAACCTGAAGCCACCTCTTTCTTTTACTAATTTAAGAATTTTGTATGCAGACCAGGAAGTGTCAGATTCTGATTTGATTTAGAGTTAACTGCCCATGCTTCTTCAGGCAAGTCCCTCTACCTCTTTCAGCCTCAGTTTTGTTGTCATCAGTATTGGAACAAATAGATAGAAGTCTTTTCATTTCATGTAGTTACACACAGATTGTTTTATGGTTTTAACATTATCATAAACAGTATATACTTGTTCTCAGTAGAAGAGGAAATGTACCACTAATGTGAAGGGTTTACCTGCATTTTTCTGAGTGTCAGTGTGGGGACATGGGTATCTGAGCTCTGGGCCTCTCGCTACTATCAGACACTCCCTACTGAAATGTTTTCCTTTCTTTGGTCTTGAACATGCTCCTCTCATCATCTGCAGAGAGAAAATCCATCCCATGCAAATTGTTCTTTTGCCCCAGCAGCTCTGCATCTGTCAAGTGACTCTGGCAAGTTCAGACTGAGATAAGGGTGCAGAATTCCATGGTTCAGTTTAGGATGACTTCTATTGAAGAAATATAAGAAGTAGACTCCTGCTTCCAGGTCATTTGCCCAGTTTAAAAGAAACAGATATTTGTTTGGTCTCTCAGTTTTTTTCGATTTCTTCTCCTGCATCTGTGAGAAATTTCCCTTCATAAGTCACAAATTTCACCTAATAATTCGTTTTCTAACCAAGTCAAAAATAACCCTTTGATTTTCTTACTGTTACATCAGAAAGACTAATAAAAATTCCAATTTTCTTATCTGCTCTCTGCAAATAGAAACTTTAAAATAATCACAAAAGATCATATTAATATCCTCTGGATGGTCTATAACATTCCTTTGACTACAGTTTATCTTTTCAGTTAATTGGTACATTTTTCTTATTTTGATAAGCAATGCCAAAAAGCCTTTTACCCCTACTTTATAGGCTCTATTAATATACTATGTTTCATTATATTGCTTATCAACTCAAAGACAATCTCATTCAAGTGGCCCTTTATTACTGTGAAAGAAACTGTGAACTGGAATAACTGAAATGCTTTCTAACACCAATAAAATATCCAAACATTTTCACCATGTTTTCTCTCAGTCTATTCTTTTTTAGCTGAACAATCTACATGACTATCTTTTTTAAAAGCTTTCTCCACATCTTGGCATGTCTCCTATATATGCTTCTTATTTACAATTTTTAGTGATGCCAGAAAATACTCAATAGTCTTGAATAACTTGAGTTTGCCACCCATTTCCCTGAAAAACTGTTAATAGGGTGCAGGTGAATTGGTGAAAGCAGATGAAACAGAGATTGGTATGCTTCAGTTCCATCCTAGGGCGATTTTCCATAAGTGAAGTATATTCGGGGAAGAGAAATAAGAGGTGCCCATGACAGTTATTTCTCCCATGGGGTGGGAGTAGGAAAAGATCTCTTCTGGTGGTATCAATTGTATTCCCTTTCTTAGTAATCTATTTAAGGGCTCTACTATATTTACAATGTGGGAACCAGCTTTATCCCAAATGGGGTTAATAAAAGAATTAAACTCTGCCTCCACCATCATCACATGAGGGCAATTTCCGATTCTGATCCAGTGCTAAAACTAAAAAAAAAAAAAAAACCAATGCCGAAGAGCTGAAAATGAACACAGTATGTTTCCCTCTAACTCAGAACAGACTCCAGCCATTGGCAGCCCTTCTTGGAACCCAGCCCTCCCTAGATCCCCTGTCTTGCATCTGCTCAGCAAAATGAGGGTGGTACCTATGGATTTCATGCTTGCTCTTGGCTTGCATCTCAGTCTAGGAGTTGGGATGGGTATATGATGGCTCCTCCACTCACTGCATCTTTGCTTTACCACATGGTAAAGTTTTTATTAGCCTTTAAGTACTAGGTTGGGCTCTGCTAGATCTAGGACGTGGATTCCAGGGCAGGGGTCTGTGTAACTTTCTGACATGAGATGACATGCAAGGCAAATGAGGAGAAATAATTATTTTCAATGATGTGGGTGGGGTAAGACAATTCAAGAAGAGATGGTACACTCCTCAGGCTCCTGGCAGCAGGGCACTACTGCTACTGCTCCTGAGCCTCTCAGAGCATTGGGAGGAAGTGGTTACCAATGTCCAGGAGAGCAGGGACTGCCTGACAGTACCTATGGCCTTAGGTAGAAGGACACTGTCAACCTGAAGTAACTTGACCGGGAAAGAAAAGAGTGACGATCACTCTCATAGCTCTCTTGTGGTCTTCCCACTTGCTGGTGATTCCCACTTGTTGATTCCAGCTGGAAACCAGAGGTCAAGATACTTTCTGAGAAAGCCAATGAAAGTCAACCCTTCCCAGGCCCCAGCAAGGTGGAAAAGGGTCAGGAAACACACAGGCACATATTTCACTTTTTACCCCTTTTTCAAGAGAAGTTAATAGTGTGAGTTTAATGAGTATAGAATGAAGATGCATATCACAGGAAGTTGGAGTTAGGCTTTTTCAGAAACCTAGAGGCAATGTACCCTTCAGTCCCCCTAAAATTACTCCTTTTTCTAATTGGGAAATAATGACAGCAAGGTTTGTGATTGACTGATTGATTGATTGATTGTAAAAGCCTAGTGAACAAATTCCCCAGCTACTAAGCACTGTGCTGGCTCCCTGTTTAGCAAGATGTGCTAGTGTGAATTTGATAGCCTTCCAAGGCCTCCTTGCCATATGGCAGGATGGAAAAGAAGAGAAAGAAGGGAAGGAACATTTATTAAGCTTCTAATTGTACTTCAGATTGTGTGCTTGATTAAATTTTCGTTCCACTTGTATTTTTGTAGCATGTTGTAGTGATGTTTTATTTTCTCTACAGAAAGGAAACTGAGTCTTAAGAGGTTGACTACCTAGCCCAATGTAATACCATCACTAGTGATAAGTCGGACTGGAATTCTAAACAACATCTGAAAACTGTCTTAGTCTGAGCCTAGAGGGTGTATGTACTCTAGCTAGCTGTGTAACTGTATGTGTGTCATATCTCCTTGCAAGTCTTTAGATATCTCCATTTAGTCACTTCCACATCTAGTTAGTGAGGGGCCTCATATATGAGGGTCAGAAGTGACATAAATAAAACTTCAGGATGGATGAAGAATGCAGCAAACTGGCTGACCTCCCTGACTGATAATCGGTTCTGACCAGCTGATATTTGGAAACACAAAGGTGAAATGTCCTTGAGCCTAATAAAATGAGACACACAGGCCTGAGGGGTCAGGGTGCTGGAGGGTATGATACATCCCAGGGGGTGGCCATCGTAGAAGTCCATTTTGAAGCAAAGATACTCCCTTCCCAAGACCATTCTTCCTCTGCTTCTGCCTCATCCAGAGGAACCCATGGCCCTTCTTGGAGTCTCCCTTCCATAGCAACATCCTCCAATCCCAGCTGTTTTTTCCCCAATTCCATTCAGCCATCAAATACAATCTGATTCATTTCCTGGCCCAGGGTCAGCTCCTCCCACATGGAAGCCATGCAGCCTCGCTCTTACCCTTCTTTCCTGCTTAGATAATCCACTTTAAGCTGCCATTTTTTTAAGTTAGGGAGACATGTTTCATTGTACACTCAGTTATTAAGAATCTGCCATATACATGAATCAAACTCACTTGGGCAGAATATTAAGGATATTTTAATCACCTTCTGGGAGGATTTAAGGGGTGAGCAAAGCTTGTGGCTGGGGATAGGAAGAATGAGCATTTGTGACCATCATCATGAGGTTGAGATTAGCCAGGCCCTGGGTGAGGGCAGTTCAGCAAGCAGGCTGCTTTTCTTAGCCACAGTCAGCTGTCTCACAATACAGTAGCTTCACCCTTTCTACTAGGGTGAACAGGGAAGGCCCTTTTCAATGAAGTATTTTTGAATCTTTGGAGGAGGGAGTTCCAAGGGAAGAGATGATGAATATTTGTGTGGTTTTTCTAAGAAGCAGCTTTTACCTCTTCCTTTTCTGTGCAACATCCTGCAGTGCTTGGGGGGCATTTGCTGAGAACATTCTTAAAATAGAGGCATGGAAACCAATCTGTCAGGTAGAAGTGTGCAGGCGGTGAAACCCTGGTTACCGTGACACCAAGCTGGGATGTGAGTTTTCTTGTCCTGCCACACTGATTTCAGCTGGAGGGGTACAGAGGGTGTCGCAAGGGGCTAAGTGACCATGGTTGCATGACCAGAGGCCTCATATGAGAATTCCTAGCCCAGCTTGTGCTTGACCCTTGCTGCTTCTTTGGTTCTAGGCATCTGGAAGACAACCAGGTCAGCATCATTGAGAGAGGCGCCTTCCAGGATCTGAAGCAGCTGGAGCGATTGTAAGTAAAGCACAATCCCTGTCTTAAATAGTGTTTTTTGTCTGTTTGTATTCATTTTATAAATGGATCTTGTGGCCTAGTTAAAAACAACATTTTAAAGTTTAATGCAATGTTTGCTGTTGTAGTTAAAGCCCACCAAATGCATGTTACAGAGACACTGAAATCCACTTAAACTCTTTTTCTTGAAAAGATGCTGGGGTCTGCATCTGGGGTTTGTTTTTCCTCTTCCCCAGCTTGAGATTGCTCTGGGTTTCTGCACATGGGGGTTGGTTTTCAGGCACGCCTCAGCCTTCCCTTTACGGAGGAGGGAAGCCTGCACTTAACCTGTCATGGAAGCCAGAATCACGTACTCCCTACTCCTCCGCAAGGAGAGCACGCTCCTCCCCAGGTCTGCTCCTCCCCAGACTCCTCAGCTGCACTCTCCTGGGAGAGGAGAGATGGGCAAGTGGGCGTAGCCCCCAGTGTGCCTGTTCTTCCTTGGAGTGAGCATCAGCCTCTGCTAGGAAGCCCACATGTTTTCATGAGAGAACACATTGCCAGTAGTTTAAAAATAGGCCACTGTTCTGACTCCATCAGAGAGAGGGAGCAAAAGAGGTGGGATAGGAGACGGATGGGGCCTCCATTTATTTTGCTGATGAATGCTTTTGCAGAAAACTCTAGGGTCACTTTGATGAGGAGGGCTGCTCAGATGGTTAAGTGGGCAGCTTCACTTTTCCTCAGTTAATCACATCTGGCAGCTCATAACATCTGGATATTTGCTTTCTGCCCTCTAAGCAGGGCTTGCCCCCAAGAGCTCTTAGTCATGCTGGTGGGCGGCTCTCATCAATGCTTCCCTCTGCATCGGAGTTGCCCTGACATTTCAGCCTCCTTCTTCTCAGTTAAGGGACATCGTTGTAACATTTCAGAGTTCTATTAGCTTGCCTGGAAGAATTCTGCTTAGGTCACCTGTCCTGTTGCCAAATCTTATTTACAGAGATAGTGTGGGTGAAGTGGAGTGCCTACCACCGACTTACTAGCTTTGTGATGTGTTATCTTTTTTCCATGAAGTAATTCCATCTTGGGAATGGGGAAGGTCCTCATCTCATGAACATTACTATCACCTAGCAAGATGCTTCTCTCCTTCCTGTGGTGTGGATGGTCTCTTTTGTTGTTCTCCTTTGGGATCAGATCCCAACATATGTTCTACTGTCACTGGTTTGAAAATATGACATTGATTTCTTACGAGGGGAAAAATGATAAAACTAGTGAATGTTGCCTTTGTTTATGCTTTGACTTTTCAGTTTTGAAAAATTTGAATATTCCTATTGTAAATTAAAGAAAACACAAGAAGTATTTGTTGAACCTGGTTCCCCTGTAAGAAATCATCAACATTTACATGAAAAAATAGACATGTGGTCCTTTGTAAAAAGGTGTTTCCTTACATATGCTTCTGATTATAAGAATAAATAAATTCCTAATTCATTAATTTTGTGGTTGTTGGGAAGGATTTAACTGAATCCTTTAGACACCAGGAACTGTGCTAGTTTTTACATGCTATCATTTCTTTTAGTCCCACAAAATTCCTATGAGCTGTTATTACCCTCCTTTTATAGATGAAGAAACAAAGATCTAGCAGTATCAAGCCAAAGAATTGTCAAGCATGGGGAGCGAGAGTCAAAGCCACATCTGTCTGACATCAAAGCCCATGTCCTTTCATATTCCTGTGTTGCAGGCATTAGATGAAGTGTGATCTTTAGCAATGGCCCTGCAAATAGCCTCTCACATACCCATTTCACTCCAGGGAGTATCAGTGAATTATTCTGGCAAAAGGCTCTTTTCTTTGGCTTGGTGAAAAAGGCTGAAATACCATGCATGTCTGGGGAGCTGAAGGGATTACAATTGCAGGATAAACCTGGCTATTAATCTGCTGTGGTATATTAGGTGGGTAATGCTAGCTGCTGTACTAGATAAGCCCTCAAATCTCAGTGACTTAACACAATGGAAGGTTATTTCTTTTTCATATAAAACCCAATGTGAGTGACACTGACAAGGCCTCTCTCCTCCAGTCGAAGAGTCAGGCACACAGGTTCCTTTTACTCCTCGAATTTACCATCTTTAAATTTTGACATCCAAAGAACCAGTCTTTGCATCAAGCCAGTGGGAGTGAAAATGTCATGAAAGGTTGCACAACAGGGGAGCTTTCCATGGCTGAGACCTGGAAGAAGTATATGTCCCTTGCACGCTTACATCATTGAGTTAGAGTTGTATGGCTGGAGTACACTTCAAGGGAGACTGGGACAGGAAGCCGAGCTCTGTGTCTGGGAAGTAGAGGAAACTGGGCTTAGTGAATGGTTGGCCAGGCTCTGACTTCTGTTGTCAGTGAGCTGAAGAAGTAGTTGATTGGGAAGAAGATTGGAGTTGTAGGCTGCTGGACTGGTATGCACAGCTGGATGAATACAAGGCTTCTCGGTGCTAGCAAGAAGGGATGTGTGTGTGTGTGACTGGTATTATGAATCCTGACTAGTGTTAATCTGGTTTTTCTTATACAATGTGTCCCCAGTCAAACTGAGTGACATAAAATGAGAAAATACATTTGATGTCGAGAACTGAAGAAGTACATGGCAGATTGTGACTCCTCCTTCACCTTATCTGTGTTTCTGTAGCTGATGGTAGACTATTTTTATTCATCATCCTCTGGAATACAGCCTCAAGTATATATATATTTTTATAACTCGTTTTTAGGGAATTTATCTCCATTTTAAATGTTGATTATTGGTTTGTTCTCTTGAGGCTTCCTAGATAAGAGGAGTGAAGTCTGTCCTGAAGGTCTCTATTCACAATTTCTTATTCCCATGAAAGACGCCTGTTCCAGACTGAATTAAAATGCCTTTGTATTAGATATTTTTTGTTACTATAGAAAAATATTTGAGGCTGGTTACTCTATAAAGAAAAGAGGCTTATTTAGTGCATACTTTGGAGACTGACAGTCTATGATTGGACAGCATCATCAATTCAAATTTTGGTGAGAGTCCCCTTGGCTGTGTCACATCATGGTACATGGCATTGTAGTGGAGGCGCATGTGAGAGGGAGAGATCCCTTAGGGAGACAGGAAGTCCGAGTGGGAAGGGTGACCTCAGAACAGCTAGCTCACTCTGCAGATCACCTTCTGTCCTTCATGAGGGTGATACCCATGACTCAATCACCTGCCACTAAGTTACACCTCCAAAAGATGCCACAGTAAGGGCTAGGCTTTCAACATATGAAACTTTGCAGGACACAGTCAAAGAATTGCCAAATTGCAGTGCTTTTCTCTCATGAGGATACATTATTATTCCTATCACAAAACTTACAACACTTTTTATTAATTCCCTATTTTCCAGATTGTCTCTCCTCAAAACTAGGAGTGTGTTAAGAGCTG
Organism: Dasyprocta punctata; assembly: GCA_004363535.1. Taxonomy (NCBI): domain Eukaryota; kingdom Metazoa; phylum Chordata; class Mammalia; order Rodentia; family Dasyproctidae; genus Dasyprocta; species Dasyprocta punctata. The sequence goes on along the minus strand of RJWM01005473.1, from coordinate 7,083 downwards.
GAATCATGTCCATTTAGCTCTTAATGTCAAATTCTTGAACAAAATATGAAAGTAAGTGCTGGAGGAATATTTAAAATAATACTTGAGTTTTTGTTCCATACCATAGACTCTGAGCTAAGATGAATTTTGCTTCCTGAATGACACTTGGCAATGAGGAGAGACATGTTTGATTTTCACAAGTGGGGGATGCCACCTAGTGAGTAGAGGCTGGAGATATTTCTAAATATCTTAAAATGTATGGGGCAGCTGCACAAAAAAATAGTCCAAATGACACTAGTACTGAAATTGAGAAACTTTTTATCTGTTGTGTATCAGCATATTAGATACTGTATTGAACCTGCGTGCAGGTCCTAAAAGAAACGGGGGTCTGGAGGAGAGGGCATGGAGATGGGGGAGGGCAAGGCTGGGGAGAGGGAAAGGAAGACAAGACGAGTATCCGATCAAGTCTTCGTTTATTGCGGAAATGTTCAAGGTTTATATAGAAATGGGAGTGGAAGCTGTCATCGTATGGGGGCGTGGACAGGTCGTCGTCATTTCCCGGCGGGACAGGGGAGGATCATGGGAAATGTAGCCTGACGCACCGGATGCCCACAGGCGAGAGAGGCGGGGCGGCAGCCGTGAAGCTTTACCGCTCTCTACACTGTATGTATACTATCTCATTTATTTCACAAGAATATCATGAGGCTCAAATATTCATATCCCTGGTATAACAAAATATAAAATTCAAAGCCCTGTCTAAGAAATATTGTTACTAAATATGTCCACTCTAAATCTACTTTAGCTAGATCTCATTTCTAACTCCTAGAAGGTGAGATAGAGGATGAGGTGAGATAGAAGATGAAGCAAAGAGGATACAAACAAATGAAATAGGTGGACCATTCTGTAAGATAACTGCTCTGGTTTCTTAAGAATGTCAACATCATGAACAAGATAGCAAGTGACTGTTCTAGATTAGAAGAGGCTTAGGTAGAAGCAGCAGCATAAAAGTGAAGAGTCACTGGAACTAAAGTGTTCAAAGATTCTTGAATTATTTAGAAAGTGATAAGGCTAACATTTATTACCTTGTTAAATCAATACAGTATGCTATAACCTATAGGATAGCTTTTAAAAACAATGGTAAAAATTGTAATAACTCAATAGGGGGAGAAGGGACATGAATGATACTCCATCTGGAATAAAAGGAAGGGAAAAGAATAGAGAAGAAATGGGGCAAATGAAAAACAAATAATAAGATGACCCATGCAAACACAAACATATCGTAATTAGCTAATCCATGTAAATGGATTGATGCCTCCATTAAAAGATATAGGCTTAGCCGGACGTGGTGGCGCACGCCTTTAATCCCAGCACTCGGGAGGCTGAGGTAGGCGGAGCGTTGTGAGTTCGAGGCCGGCTTGGGCTACAATGCGAGCGCAAGGCCGGCCTGAGCTACACAGTGCGACCCTGCCTCGAAAAACCAGGGCCGGGAGTTTGGCTCAGTGCCTTAAGGCGCGAGGTTGTGAGTTCAATCCCCGTGCAAAAA
>RJWM01005472.1:72783-91745 GCA_004363535.1 Dasyprocta punctata | reverse complement strand
TCGTGGAAGTATCTTGTTTCTCCATTGATTTTAAAAGATAATTTTGCAGGGTACATCAGTCTGGGTTGAAAGTTATTTTCCTTCAGGGCTTGAAATACTTCACTCCAGGCTCTTCTTGACCTGATGATTTGTGTGGGGAAGTCTGTCATGATTCTGATGGGCCTTCCTTTGTAGGTAATCTGTCCCTTTTCTCTAATAGCTTTTAATATTTTGTTTTTGTGTTGAATTTCTGGAATCTTGATTATTATATGTTTGGGTGTAGGCCTATTATGGTCAAGTTTAGCTGGAGTTCTATATGCTTCAGTTATCTGAAAGTCTCTTCCTGTTCCCATACTTGGAAAATTTTCTGTAATTATTTCTGTAAATATGCTTTTAATTTGATTTGTATTGACCCCTGCCTTTTCACTCCACCTTTTATTCATAAATTATATTTCCTTGGGTTGTCTTGCAGCCGTTGCACTGCCACTTCCAGATTTCTTATTATTTTTAATAAGTCTTGTCTCTCTCTCTCCCATGCTGCAATTTTCTCTTCGAGATATGAAAGACTATCTTTAGTCTCTTTCAGGTGGTTCTGCCAACTTTTATTGAAGTCTTTGAGTTCCTGGTATTCTCTCTGAATCTGATGGATGCATTCTAAGTCTTTATTTGTTTCATTCTCAATCTCCTTTGATTTTCCGTCCTCCACCTTTCCGGCTATGTCTCTGTTAGAGGCGCGTAGGGATTGCCCTATTATTAATTTCATTTCAATTCTCAGTTGGGCTAACAGTGCCACTTTAATTTCTTTCATAGCTTCATGGAGTGGTCTCCCCACTTCGGTTGTCATCTCCTCTGAGAGTTTAATTTTTGGACTCCCGACCTTGTCTGCCTTTACGTCAATCAGGTTTGTGCTGCTTGTATTGGAGTCCAGAGAGTGCCCTCTACCTTTCTGTCTTGGCATTTTCCTGGGCTCTGCTGTGTTTCTCCAGCCTGCCTCAGCTCCGCGGATGTCTGGTGAAGTGCGCATGGATAGGGCCCTCCGCCTAATTTCCTCTGTCACCCCCAGGGCGCCCGTGCAGATTCCGCCAGGACCCTCCAGGGCCTGGTGTGGGCAAGGGACCGTGCCTAATTAGGTGCGATTCCAGTATCAAGATGGATGCCTGTTCCTCGCTCTCCCTGGGGAGTGGGGGGTGGGGGGCTGGGGCCCGCTGAGTTTACTCACTCACCAGCTCGCGACCACCTCTTTCCACGATCAATAGCTGCCTCCGCCATCTCCGCCTTAGCTGTCTCTGCCTTAGCCGTCTCCGCCTTAGCCGCAGAAGTTCAATCGCGCATAGCAAGCACTTTAATCGCACCTTCCCAGTTTGAGTCCGCTTTGATTGGATTGAGCTCCGGTCAGAGGCGCCGCCACCTTTGTTTGTTTACTTCTTTTTTTACTCTTTCCGTGGGCTACAGTTCTCATCCTAGACTCCTCTTAGGTCCAGAGGATCCATCTCCCTCCCCTTTCCCTCTTTCTGTTATTATATTATTTTGTATTCCAGCATTTGGGAGGTATATTCCAGGGAGCCTCCCTACAGCGGAGTCATCAGGTCAGCCATTTTGCAGGAAGTCTCTATAATTGATTATAAAAATAGAACTCATGCAAACAAAAAAATGGTGATTTTTATGTATTAACCAGATTTATGTTTGTAAATTAACAAGGCTCTAAATTTTTTAAATTTTATTTTGAAAAGAATAAAGCCAAATGAAATAAAACAGAATAGAGTCAGTCAAAACAAAACAATGAATATGGTCCATGACTTCAAAAAAAGATAAAAGGAAATCAGTAATGGCTACCATAATGCCTCTTGTTATCTTCAAAATAACTGCCCATACCATCAGGCATAATAAAATCAAACAAAATAGTACAGAATAAAACCAATAAAAACAAAACAATAGAAGCAATACAGGACTTCAAAACAATAGTAAAACAACAGTGGTTACCATAATGCCTCTTGTTATCTTCTAAGTAGTTGCCTATACCATCAGATATAATGCAATCAAACAAAACAAAATAGAATAAAATCACTCAAAACAAAACAACGAAAGCAATACAGGGCTTCAAAACAAGGTAATAGGAAATCAATAATGGCTACCATAATAGATTTTATTGTCTTTGAAATAGCTGTCCATACCATCAAAACCAAACTAAAAAGAACAATGAAAACAATATGGGATTCAAATCACAACAATAGATTTACCATGGCCACTGCCTTCCCTTTTTAGACACTTCCTCTCCTTTCACTTTTACAATATGTTTGTGCATTTTGGATCCCACTAACTCCTCTAGTTTTTTATACTAGGGAGAGAACACGATGTTCACGCATGTGACTCTGAATAATTTCATCCATGAGCATGATCTCAAGTTGTATCCATTTACCTACAAGAGCCTTGAGGTTACCTTTCTTTATAGCTGAATAACTTTTTATTGTATAAAAATGCCATATCTTTCTTGTCCACTATGCAGTTAATGGGCAAGCTACCCCCACTTCTTTCTGGTTCCCTGTCACATAGAGCATTGTTCTTTCTCCTTTGACTTTCAGTCTATGAACCCCCTTTCAAGTTAAATGTGTTTCTTGTATAAAGCATATTGATAGATCCTGTCTCCTGATCCACTGTACCTGTGTTTCTTTTTATTGGTGAATTGAGGCCATCTACATTAATGTTTATGGCCAACATGCACTGCCTCGTCTCTGCTATGCTATTTTCCAAGACTTTAAATTTTAAATTTTTTTTTCTGCTTCAGAGCTGAGGATTGAACCTAGGATCTTTTCACTGAGCTACACTCTCAGCCCACCCTACCCTTTTCATTCTGAGGCAGAGTCTTGCTAAGTCACTAAGTTTCCCAGGCGGGGTTTTTATTTGTGATCCTTCTGCCTCAGCCTCTCAGAGTGTTGGTATTATAAAGGTGTGCCACCATACCTGGCATCTTTAAACATGTTTTCAAAGTGCACATGCCCTTCCTCTGACCCTCACCTCAATTTTCTTGTAGTCTTTGCTCTCTGTGACTGTGATCAGCACATCTGGAAATAATCACATATTATCAGCAATCTCTTTGGTTCTCCATCTTCACAGATACGTTAATGATTTTGCCTGTTGACTCGCAGCAATGTGATGTTTAAAAAGGAATCGATTACATTGTCATTTCAGTGATACAGAGTTTTCTGTTTCTAAGTGTGCAGCAGCTGCTGTTTATGTAGTGAGAGATCATTGCTCCTGTGACATTAAAATAGTCATTCTTTTTTTTTTTTTTAACCCTTGGGCATATCCTATAACTGTGTATCACAAACAAGAAAGCAAGGGATTAAAAACTTCACCTGTGTGAAGTTAGAACATTCAGGCAGATTTTCCGTCTTGGTATGAGTGTGCCGAGCTGGGAGCAGTAATATACACCTGTCATCTCAGCTACTTGGGAGGCTGAGGCAGGAGGGTCTCTGAAGCTGAGGAGTTTGAGGCTGACCTGGGCATCACAGTGAGACCTCATTTCAAAACCTCAAATAACAATAATTCATGAAATGAGCCAAATGCATTACTTTCTTTAGCCAGTTTTATTATGATATACCATACAATTCAAAAAGTGAAAGTGTACAAGTCACTGACGTTTTGTATTCACAGAGTTGTATATTCAATTCCACACTCAGTGTTAGAACATTTTCATTATCCATAAAGAAACCCCCTACCCTTCAGCTATTTCCTCTTTGTCTTATTCTTCTAGTTTGTAATTCGTTATTTTATTCGCTGCTTGACTTTATGTTACTGGCTGTTGTCCAAGGGTGAAAATTAAAGAGCATTACTCCTGTGGGCAGTAACATCAGCCCTGGGATATGGTAGGCCTGGCCTGTGTTGTCAGCTGTCTAGAGATGGAGGGCAGAGAAGTGTCTCTGGCAGTTCCTTATTGCTTATTTCTTTGGAAGATTCTACTGTGCTTAAGTTTGGGTGAGTAAACTCAACAATGCCTTTGCCTTTACTAGAATACTTGTGTTTCTCAGAACTAATCAAAGAAACTGTTTCCCAAGAACAGCAATGAGGAGACCAAGTTATCCTGAATATTTCTTACTACCCAGAATTTTTAGTAAATAACTTAATGGCATAGTGTAGCCCAAATATTCTTAACTGGATGTTGTAGTCAGGGGTTGCAAGGAGAACAATTACATACAGGGCACATAATTTATAGTATTATTTATAATGGTCTCCCAAGGAGTCAAATACAAAAAAAGTGCAGGACATCTGTCCACAACACTAAAGACCTAGAAAATCCAGCTGGGAGCCTGGATCCTATGGCAATAACCTGCATGAGTTCAGCTGAAAATCTAGAGCCTGTAACAATGAGTCATGCCAGTCTGTTTTATGGATCTGTGCTGGGAAAGCCCAAAGGTCAGCAGTGGAAGCTAGAAAGACTATGCCAGCAGGGTAAAGAATCTGTGCCAGTAGATTGAGGATTCTGTACTGGAGCTAAGAAGCAATGCTCAAAATAAAGACCAGGGCTCCCTCAAAAAGTACCACAGCCATCCTCAGCTCCTCCGACAATGAGAACAGCCAAGTTCATATCAGGAAGCCAGCACAACAGGCTTCTCTTGGAGACTGAACAGGAAGCATCTTCTCCTTTGGAGCCAGGAAGCGATGCTCATCATAAAGACCACGGTTCCCCCAAAGTGAACCGCAGCCTCTTTCAGTGACAAGGTCCTGAGCTCCTCTGATGATAATGGCCAAATTCATATCAGGGAAACCAGCATGACAGGCTCCTCCAGGAGAACCAATGGCTCCAAACAACAGCGACACTTAGGAGAAGCCACAATGCTATTCTTCCTCTCCAGGTCTTTTTATGCTGGCAACAGTCCTCAGGTGGGCCATCCACACTGATTCAGTTCAGCTGGTGTTTAAATTGACCACCAGTTACCAATCCACTACAGTGGTCTTAGCTGAAAACTGGCCACCCAGTTCTGATCAGAAGTAACTAGAGAAATGACTGACAAGCTCCATATTGCCACAGAGGTTCTGTTCAAATTATTCGAATGAGAGCAAGGAGTTAAGGTAGCAGGTATAAAGAGATAATTCGATATGCATGGAAGTCTTACTGTATTTGAAAGCAAAGTGAAACATTTCTTATCACAATGGAAATTAGACCACCTACACTTATTTATAACCTGAATTGCATGATGACTAGTATTACTAAATCCGAACAGTTTGTGAGTTATAATTATGACACAGAGTACAGTCAGTTGACTTAAGGCTGTTGGATCTAACTTTGAAAAACATTTTGTTGCTTAGTTTTAAAAACGTGCACTGCAAAATTTAGAGATAAAGAGACATCATGCTACAACTTACTCTTACGGTGTTAAGTATATTATGTCACTATTTAGGCCTGGGTATGTGTATGTGGATATACATATATATATATATATATATATATATATATATATATACACACTTAAGTATATGTTTTAAGAGAGAGATAAAAGGATAAAATAAACCATACATAGTAAAAATGTTAATATATTGTGAAAGGAATCTTTTAAATTTTCTCCAAGTCTGAAATTACATACAAATGTTAAGGCAACTCCCAGGATGACAAGAGAATAACTTTGAAAAAAGTTACTACTTTGAGAGTAGTAATAACTTTGAAAGTAGTCTCTTGACATCAAGCAATGGATTTGTAACATACATTTCCACAGCAGAGCTGACTTCAATGCATGATTTGTAATGTTAGCTTTTTTCAATGTTTTATAATAAATCTGGCCAAAAATGTAACTGAAAGATGTAATAGGAGCTACAAGAGCCCACATAAAGGTGTGATGAAGAAATGCACGCATGTCAGCAATTCCAATCAAATGTCAGCTTTTCTTCCATAACTGAAGTGCTTTCCCATGTGATGTGCCAAAGTTATTGCATTACATGTTTGTGTTACTGATTTTGCTTTTAAATTATGGACTTGCAGAAAAGAAGCTAGATTCAAGTACTTTCATCTTGTACCATCATGTCTTACTTATAACCTCCTGTGTATAGGCAGGAGGCAAATCTTAGGAACTGGAAAATATATTGCTCTTTGCTCTAGAAATTTTTTGAAAGTTTTCTTAAATATTCACTACAGACTTTCATTGAGGAGTAATACGCTTTCCAACACCTTTAAAGTATAGTTTAATGTAAGACTTCACCCATTCCTTAGTAAGCCATCAGAGAGGACTAGGAAATATAATCCCAGGCACCTACTTTGCTGCTGGATGGACAGCAGCTTGGGAGTCTCTGGCAACTGAGAAGAGTGTGGTGATGGGCAGGGGGCTCTGCCTTGGGTAACTGAGGGTACAGACATCCAGAGAATAGACACCCATTTGATAGCTTTCTAGTGGGATCAATGGCTTTTAATACAGGACCACCCCTAGGGGGCTTTGGAAATATGGAGGCTTTTTTCTTTTTTTTTATGGAGACTTTTTTGTCACAGGAGCTAGGGTTGTTTGAGCATTTCGTAGGATATCCAGAGCAACTCAACACGCTGCAGTGTAGTGCTCCCATTTCCCACTCGGAGGCCCCTCTGCGCCCATGGTGACCCGAGGTGTATTCCAGAGCAGGCCTCTGAATCTGTGACTCTGTTGTGCTTCCTCACTCAAATGTGACCCTGAGACTTTTTCCCAGAAGTCAACAGTGTCTCTTGGCAGTGTTTCCTGGCAGAGTAGCCAGTCTGCTCTGTCCTGCGAGGGGCAGAGAGGCCCGTGGAGGACACCTGACCTTCCCCCATCCCTCACTCTGCTGTCGCTGCTCCAGCTTAAGGTTTAGCTTCTGTGATGACCAAGGATGCGGCCCATTGTCTGATCCCAGTTCATGAAATCTAACCCCTTAGAAAATACTGAACTAGGATGGTTGTCTTGCTGGACCAAGTCTGTCTGCTCAGCACCTGGAAACCAGTACTCAGGAGATGAGGGTTGGTGAGAGGAAATCAGGGTTATGCAAGGGCCATGACAGTGGAGGGGAATGGCATCTCAAAACACCTTGTTGGAGAACCCAGGTGCACCCAGGGAGGAAAGGAGATGGAGGAGACAAAATCTAGGAAGACTATGTGCTGAGCAAGGTCTTCCTCCTCCGGAGCATGGACTGTACTCACTTTTGTTCTTTTCCTCTGGCTAAATGTCACACTTGACCTTGACCTGCTGGACTAGTTACAAACATTTTATATTGCTGCAAGTTAAATACCATAGTGGTTCCCATGCTTTGGGGTGTAAAGAGGCAATTTATACTTTCCAGGGTTATCTGAACACCAACAGATGTTTAAGGTTCTGTTACTCTAAAGAAAGACTGTTTAGTAGGTAACATGTTAATCACTTAGGTAAGTGTTTTAGGATTTATGCCAGCAAAGAAAGGGGAAGCAAAAGTAACCCTGCCAAGGACAGCTTCCCATGGGATTGGCCGCTGTCACAATAATGATAGTGGGAAAAGCAGAACTTTATTGTAGAAGAGGAGTTTGCAGGGTCTCCCAGTAAGTTTTGTTGTTGTTGTTATTGTTGCTGTGATTGGCTTGTTTTACTTTCCAGAGATACTTTAAAGATTCTATTTCCAAACACAGTGTTTCCCATCAGTTTTTAAAAGCTATTTACAAAAGTGTTATTTTTAGTTGCTCTTTCCTTCTAGAATACAGGAAACAAAGAATGCCAGGAAGCAAATTGTCACTCAGCCTTTAAACATACTGCTAGAATCTTCTCAAACATATCTTTACTTGTGAATTTCTATAGAAAACTTAAAAATAAAAGTTAATGCAGAGAAAACAGTCTTCAACAGTCTCTAATTAGAACACAAAAAGTATGTCTTAACTTTTCTCCGTGGGAGTTATGACATTCTGTGTATCAATGTGTTTTATGTGTACCCGGTTGAAATAATGTGGGGGAAGAAAAGTTAGCTATCATTATGCTGTTCAGGAGCCTATTAATACTACTCTATGTCCCAGTTACGAGTTCGAGGCAGGGGTTGAAGATGCACCTTTCAGAGCCAGAGTTCTTGCACAGTGTTATGAAAAGTCCTAGTCTCTTCTTTGGGGCTTCAATAATTGACTAAAAACTCCTTGGCATTTGTCAAAGTTGAAAATATTTTAAAACAAGTGCTACTCACCATTGAAGTTTAATCGCTGTTTTCTCATCTGAACTAACTTTGTTGACTGGGAAGCTGTTATCAACCGATCTTTGCCAGGCTAGTCAGGGTAGCAAGATGTACAGGATCTCTATGCTCAGTCTTCCAAGGAGGAAGGCCCTGAGCCCTGCAGGCAGGCACACCTCTGCCTGCGGCCACTCAGACTCCTGGGGAGGCGAACGCAGAGACTTCTGAAGCCCAGGAGAGGGGTTTTTACTGTGCTAGGGACGTATGTAGTCCTTCCTGTGCTCTGCCACTGAACTGCATTCCCAGCAGCTTTTGAAAATTTTGTTTGTTCATATTTTTTTTTGTTGGCAGTACTGAGAATTGAACCCAGGGCCTTCACACTGGGGTACATCCCTGGTCCTTCTTTTTAATTTTGAGACAGGGTCTCTCTGAGTCACTGAGTTAGTTGCCCAGGCGGGGTTCAGACTTGCAATCTTGCCACAGCTTCGTAGTGAGCTGGAATTACAGATGTTTTGAGACAGGGTCTCACCAGACTGCCCAGGCTGACCTCGGTTTTGGCTCTCTGCTTCACTCCCCTAGGTATCTGAAATGATGGACTGGAGACTCTTTTTTTAAAGCTGGATATCGTAACAAAAGGCAGTTCAACCAAAACCTTAATGTTGTAAAGTGTTTTTAATTTAAAAATAAAGGAAAAAGGATTATAGCACTGGACACAAAAAGCATTATAACGATCATGTGGTTTTGACTCACTACTCAAAATGACGACTTTAAACAAACTGGAGCAGTTGAAAATTAAAGTCTGTATCTTCACAGCCTCCTTGGCATTCCTCCTCTGCCTCAGTCCTTCAGAAGGATATTGGCGATGGCTATCCTGCCACCCTCTCCCTCTGTTTCTGCCCTTTCTTGGCTCTTCCGAGGACCTTAGGAACAAATGCAGCTCAGGAAGAGGTGAGAAGAGACCTCTGTTCCCCACCAACCCTGGCCACTTCACATAGAAGCAGTGGTCAGGCATCTCCCTGTCTCGGTGTCACAGGAGAACCTCCCAGTCTCAGCAAAACATTTTTTTGTGGTTCTCCAGTGCTGCCAGAAGAACTGTGCTGTCACTTCTAGCTTATTCCACTGTTCACTGAAATGATAGCAAGGAAACCTTACAGGAACTTGTTCTTGTGGGGAAAGCCTGTGAGGGGACACTTAGAACCTGTGTTGATGCAAAGCTCAGTTAAACAAGGTTTGCTGCTAAGACATGTCTTGGCAGCACAATCATGCGGGTACAGATATTTACTGATTAAATGATAGGTGACATAAGTGGCTGTGAGTTCACAATGACCTGTGGCCTTCATAGTACTAGTCTCTGGGTTTGTAAACATTTTCTAGAGCAAACGCTTAGAATACTTTGTTTAACTTGCAAAAGTTAAAAGCAGATAGATACTGAAATTTCTGCTAAAAACACTTTTCTAGAGAGCATCTGCAAGTCAGGGCTCCTTTGACTCCTCAGAACCATCCCTTACCCTGCATGAGCTTACTTCTTAGTTCAACATGTCACATGTGTGTGTAGATGTCTGTGTGTGGCTGTTCATGTACACCCCTGTTCATTGGCATTGCCTCCCCTGGTAGAAAACAAACTCCAAGAAGGCAGGAGCTTCGTTGGTGTGGTGTACAGTGCTGTGTGGCGCAAAGGACAGAATTGTGAGTCCAACAAACCTATGTTGCATGAATGAGAACATGACTACTATTACACCTTCTTTTTACTCTTTTGTTTTGTTTTTAGTTGCAGAATTAAGAAAGATCTTTGAACCAAAGAAAAAAGAATTTGTAGAAATGAAAAGGTAAGACATTTCTGGTGTGTCACTAGGAAGAGTTTGGCAAACAGGGCAGTGTTTTGTCATCCCTTCGCATGGATTTCCTTGCCTTCACTGTGCCTTTTTGGGTGTAATGCACAGAAAAGAAAGAATTGCCAGACGCTTGGAAGGAATTGAAAATGACACCCAGCCAGTCCTCTTACGGAGCTGCACAGGGCTAGTGACGCACCGCCTGCTGGAGGAGGACACGCCCAGATACATGCGCGCCTCCGACCCCGCGAGCCCCCACACCGGTGAGCCTGCCCGCACGGGTCTCATTCATTTTTCACCTTATCACCCTTTTAACCTAACGGTACTGGAAATGAGATTTTTTTTTAAAGTAAATTGTGTGTATATAATTTTTTAATAAATGTTAAACAGCCACATCAAATAATCAACTCTGTTCTCCCACACAGCTGTGGTCCTCCGCTCCACAGCAGTAAGAAGTACGGTAGCACCCCCTGGGCACGTTGCTGGCTATGAATGACCAACTGTGTTCGTCTCCCCACCCGCTACCCCCGTTCCTCAAAGGCAGGCTTTGTGTCTGACTCCGAGCACGGTGTCTGCTGTCAGACACTCTCAGGACAGGGTATTTTGCTGAAAGAATGAATGAGACAGGTACCCTGCAGCAGTTACCATAGGTTTAAACCCATGCTCAGGTACCATTAAAGAGAGAGTTAAAGGCAAAGCTGGACCTGGAATGAATAAGGTTCTTACTCTTGTTAAGGTTCTTATCTAAATGTAAGGTTCTTACATTTTAAACAATAAAGCATCCTAATTAAATTGTTTCAGTGTAAACAAGTTAAATATATTGCATATATTGATTTCATATTAAAACAGCATGTTAAACATGACCTAGCTTTTCCTCGATTACATGGGGTCACCCTTAGGGCCCTCAGCTGTTCAGAGTGGCCTCCAAGGGGGCGGTGACAGGGCAGGGCTGATGCTTTCACCCCATCTCTGGCTCTGAAGCTCTGTCCTGCTGCTTTTATAGCCAGTGTTTCTGGTTCCTTCCTCAAACAGGACTGTTGGTCTCATGTCATACTGTTGGCAGTTGGCTTGTGTCTACAGTTCCTAATTTTCTATGGCCAGAAATCTAGAGAATTAAGTTTTTCTTAATTGATGCAAATGAAGAATCAAAAATAGTCAGATGAGAATACCAAAATTCATAGCCAGAAACAAGCCCTGGTACATATAAAATGTTTGACTGTGTAGTATGCGATAATTTAAGTATCAAATATTGAGAGAAAAGGAAGATCTGTTTAATAAAATAGTACTGGGGAAAGGCACCAGCCAGGGGGTGAAGGGTGTGGCTCACTCCTGTTTCCACTTCATTCACAAACCAAAGGTAAGACCAGTGATTCCTGTGAATGCCTTAAAGAAAACATTTAGAAACAGGAGGACATGGACAAATATCTCATTCCCATAGAATGGGAAAAGGAGTTCACGGCACAGCAGCAGTTGCAAAAGTCACCAGACAGCCGGGTCAGTTGACCTGGTGCCTTAACACTTCCTCTGCACTTCAGAGGAAATCTTACAAACACACGGATGTCACACCAGAATTAAATGATTAAGTGACAGGCAAGTCTGGAAATACTCATGAAGATGACAAAGGGCTAATATTCTGATAAAAGTTTATATGAGCTAATAAACATGACACTATGAATCAGTATTACGTACAGCAATAAGCTCAAGCAGGCATTTCCTAGAAGAAAAAGGCAATATAAATGGCCAATATCATAAGTGAGAAAATGCATATATTCTTTTTTTCTAACAGTCAAAGCAATTTTTTGAAAAACTCAACACTCAGTGCTTATGAGGACGCATGTTTTGCAGAGATAAATATAAATTATTCCAGAATTTATAGAAATTAATTTGACTGTCTAGCCAGCATTTTTAAATGATGTATCCTTTGATAAACTAATTCTGTTCCTATGTGTGTCTACTGTGATAGTGATAAGAAAATCACACCCGCCTTTAATCCCAGCACTCGGGAGGCTGAGGTAGGAGGAGCATTGTGAGTTTGAGGTTGGCTTGGGCTACAATGTGAGCAAGGCAGGCCTGAGCTACACAGTGCAACCCTGCCTCAAAAAAAATAGGGCCAGGAGTTTGGCTCAGTGGCTTAAGCACCTGTGAGTTTGATCCAGGGTACCAAAAAAAAAAAAAAAAAAAAAAAAAAAAAAAAAAAAAAAAAAAAAAAAAAAAAAAAAAAAAAAAAAAAAAAAAAAAAAAAAAAAAAAAATTCACACCAATGGAAAGTTAGAACCATACCCAGCATTAGAGCGAAGGTTACATTAATTATGGAATACCCGTTGGATAGAATATTGAGAAGTTTAAAAATACTGCCTTCAAAATAAGATTTCCAAATATAAGGCAAAAACTTTTACATGAAACATTAATAACATTAAATATGTAGAAAAAAGAAATAAACTATATGAAAGACTAGGAAAAATACATAGAATATACAAAACTGTTACATTACTACTATAAAATGTGATTACTAGTGGTTTGGCTTTGTGTGTTTTTATGCTAGATGTTTCCTACGTCATGTGTATGCTACAATTAGCAGAAGCCACACATGTATATATACATACACATGTATATATGTAAAATAACAGATCCTGTAGAACTACAGATCACAACAGATCACTTTGCAAGTTGTAGCTCTTCCAGTGTCTATCATTTCTAGAAGATTCTGAGCTTGTCCTTTGACCTCCCATGTGAAGTATTAAAAGCGAAAGCAAAGAAAGAAGGGGCAATAAGCCGATAGCAGAGACAGAGGCGCTCTGGGACTGCCAGGGACTGGGTTGGGGCCACTGCTGCAGTGACTCCAGGGGCCCCCGGCGCTTCAGACCTGATCCTGCTCGGCATCCAGGTCGATTGCTTCAGGTTGGCACCGAGGTGAGAGCCCGGCCCTGCAGAGCACGGCCTCGGGTGCAGGGCATGGGGCCTGCTTTCATGTGTGTTAATACTGGAAGTCTTTGCTGTCTTTGCTGGACTCTGCTTATGATCCCTGTGGTCTTCTGGCAGGGCGATCAAATGAAGAGGAAGAAATTTCTGGCTCTTCTTTAGAAAAGCAAACTCGATCTCAGTACTGCACAGAAACCTCAGGCATCCACGGTAGCCCGTCCTGTCGCCCAAGCATCATGGATCCGCATGCTCCGGAGTCCAAAGCCGAGAGGATCGCAAGGTACAAAGCAGAGAGGAGACGACAGCTGGCAGAGAAGTATGGGATCACTCTGGATCCCGAGGAAGACTCTGAGTACTTGTCGCGGTATACCAAGTCCAGGAAGGACCCTGACACTGTTGAGAAACGGGGAGGAAAAATTGACCAGCAGGAAGAGTCAAGCACAGACTTGAGTTCTGCCTACACTAGGCCTGAGACCATGGGGCTGAGGACCCGCGTGGTGGAAACCGAGCACAAGAGCGACCTTTCTGACAACGAGGCGCCTCTAGAGGTGCAAAGCCAAAGACGAGGCCAGGAGCTGAGCGCCCCCCGGCAAGCCCATGACCCGATCCCAGCGGCTGAGAGCTCTTCGTCCTTCTCATTCCCCGGGCGAGGCTCCTCCTTCACTGAAGTGCCAAGGTCCCCAAAGCAAACCTACAGCCCCTCGCTTCAGCAGTCAACATCCCCAAGCCACTCCGGGGGGGACCCAGAGGCGCGATCCAGGTAAGCACACGGCCACAGCCAGCCAGCGCTACACAGCCCGGCCCGGGTACACTGCGCTTGCACTGGCCTCCGTTCCTTGGGGAAATAATCTCCATGTGGGGTGATTTCCACTCTATCCAACAGGTTCCACCACAGCAGGGAACTTCACCTCCTTGTTGTGTATATTTCTTATGTGCTTTTTGAAAGTAACAAACTAAAACAGGTATTGTGGGAACACTTGTGGACGCCTCATACCAGGACCCTTCTTTTTGTTGCATTTCTCACTTGTCTTTCATGATTTTGTTTTTGTTTTTGTTTTTGTGTAATCATATCCAAGACTTACGGTCGATGGTGATTGCATTGGTTGCTGATGCTTAGAATCACAAAGTAACAGGAGCCACACTAGCCAGGGAATGGTCTGAGTTTCGTCGGGTGCAGAGTGTGATTGTAAAATATACTGAATATGATCATAAGATAGTTTCACAGCTATGTAAATGCACAGTTGTGCAAAAGGACATCTTATTATTGCAAAGGTGAGCCATTGCTGGGCGCAGGGGCACCCACCTATGATCCCAGCTGCTCAGGAGACTGAGGCAGGAGGATCAATGGTTCAAGGCCAGCCTGGGCAACTCAGCAAGACCCTATAAAAAAAGAAGTCAGCCGTGAAGAGAAAGAAAAGGATCCATCAAAGACAAGAATAGCTCTCATTTGGAAAAATTGGAAAAACCAAAAAGTCAAATGTCAGGAATATGTGTTTCCAAACTTAAGCTGAAAAATGTGATCATATTTAAAGAGCAATTTACTTAAACATCCTGCTTAAAGGTAATTGTCTAAGTAGATTCCTAAATACATTTTTTTTCAGTTCAAATAAACAATTGCTTCACAAGTAAAATGAGACAGATTGACCACCTAAAGTCAAACCAATTTATTCTTGGAAAGAAATTATACATATATGGAAAAATATATGTCTATAATAGGTACATCAGTCCTTTTTTTTTTTTTTTAACTGTGTACTTGATCATGCAGGCTAAAATAGTTAGATATCAGCCTCCAAGACAATGAAATACGGTGGAGACCAAGATTGTGTTTCGAGGACCCTGGTTCAGCCCTGAGACACAACCACTTGAAATTAAAGGGCTGTGACCTTCGTCTCCTGTTTTGAAAGGAGGTCTTTTGTTTGGCGAATTCTCATTTCACAGTAGAAATAGTGTTCTGAGTTTAGTTATTCTGTATCAAAGGAAATCCTTTATGTGTTTTGTGAGTAGGACAAAGAAACACAACAGGTCCCAATTTAAAAAGAATGTAACAAGTATACAATTACCATCAGTTAAAAAGAAGCATCTAATTTCAGATTGCCATATGATGACAGCAGTTCATTGCCACACCATCCAGATTTGTTACCTAGATTATGTGGAATAGAAAGAATCTCAGTAAGATTTTGGATCAGTTGTGATGAAAACTTTGTTGAATATTCAAAGTAAAAGATAGGACACCTTATAATTTTATGTAGGTTAAATATTAAGATTTGAAAACATATATAACATACATATCACGCATATATGTCATCAGCCTTAGGAAAAAACATCATTAACTGAGCTGAGGTGCAAGCCATAGTCATTTCTTACAGTTTTTAAGGAGGTGTATTACTTAAAAGTTTTGTAAATCCCACTTCGCTTTCAGTGCTTTACTTCCATGAAGAGTGGGCAGAACAGATTCAGAACTTGGAAAGCATTTGCTTTATTTTATGAAGTCTTCCAAGGTGTGCAGTCATGATTCACAGGCAAAGAAACACAAATCATGTCTGATACATGAGGGAAATGCCTAGGACTCACTTACATAAGGAAGATAAAAATAAAGCGTGACAAGCATGAGATTTTCAAAAATTAAATTGTATTTTGTGAAGATTACTGATTCAGCTTGCAAAGGTGGCTTTAAAGTGGATTAGCATTTTGCTTAGATGTCCTTTATCTAGAGCCAGGAAATTCAGAGTTCAGAAAGTCATTCTTATATGGTTTCCATTTGAGAAAAGGACAAACCAAAACATAACAAAACAAAACTTTGTAACGTTAAACAGTAACAAAAGAAATGGTGGTGACTTGAACAACCACAGAAGAAAATATTGTCATCTGGCATGGAAATATGTAGCAGGAAAGTTTAAAACAATTAAGAAGTGAGGAGGAACGTGCCAACAAATAAAATAACAATCTTGATGCTGCATTTTTTTTCATGAGTTTGTTTTCAGAAGTGGAATATTTCTCTTGCTTCTGTTCTTTCTCATCACCTTCTCCTGTCCAGTTTCTCAGCTGTTAAATCTCTGAACTCTCTCACTTCCATTTTGTCATTTATTCCCATGCTCACTTGCAAGGACCTGTTTTCTTTCCTTAATTAAATAGAAACATACCACTCATAGATCCAAAGATTACCTGGAAATTCAGGGACACTATAGATGGAAAGCCAAGCCCAGAGGACCCTCTCATTCGCCGACATCTGTGAACCCTTGTGTGCATAGGCACACTCATCATTAATTCTTACACTTCATTGTGCTTTTCTATTTTTAAATCATTATCGGTTAAATAACAGCTGTTAAGGCAATATTTACCAACGTAATTAGTTTATATTGGAATGACTTAGTATTCCATTTATATAATGAATGGGTGCTTAAAAATTAATTAGGGCTGGGGATGTGGCTCAGTGGTAGAGCTCTTGCCTTTCATGCGCAAGGACCTACGTTCTATCACCAGCACCACCAAAAGAATAATAATAATTAATTAGTGCTTGATGGATGATGTTGCAGAGTTTTCAGCTCCGAAATCCTGTTACTAGTTGCAGAGGAATTCGGAGGAAAAAAATTGTTCTAAAAAATAAAAAGTTAAATGTAAACTCAGGATATTCATTGTAGCCAAATAGAGCAACCTAAGGCAATCCCCTGCCCCAGCTCCTCCAACTCTTCCAAATCTGTTAAGGGTTGGAATTTCAGAACCAGAGAGGTGGTGTTACCAAGATGCATCATTCTGGTAAGTTCAGTCACTTGAATTATTCAAGTTTCTAAAATTCTGAACTGCTACTACTAGAAATCTTGAATCCAAAGCTCTTGTTGCAATTGCTATTTTGTGCAACATTTATTTTAGAAAAAGTGAAAAAAAATCACGAAGTGCACCATATTTTTTTTCTAATGTGGGTAGAGAAACTGGCTGCCTAAAGTCCCCAGCTGCCGTTGCTGAGTGTTATGTGTCATCATTCTTCATGGACTCTGATGACCGGCAAGGAACAAAACGACGGGAAGCTCACCCCTTATTTCTAGAGTGGTGCTCCTGCACCATTGTTTCTAGAGTTGGACCCAGTCTTGAACACCCTTGCTCCGTATTTCTTCCTCATGATCCCACTGCAATCCATCACCGCTCCTTTCACTTAGCAGACTGTGTCACTAGTGACAAGAACATGATTGCAGGGGCTTCATGAAGA
Organism: Dasyprocta punctata; assembly: GCA_004363535.1. Taxonomy (NCBI): domain Eukaryota; kingdom Metazoa; phylum Chordata; class Mammalia; order Rodentia; family Dasyproctidae; genus Dasyprocta; species Dasyprocta punctata. Next base: position 74,705 of record RJWM01005472.1, on the reverse strand, counting down.
GCAGATGCTGAAATGTGACCTTGGCACAGCTGTCCTTGGATGGATGCTAGTGGGGCAGAGTTTATTTAGCTCAATGCGATGCGTAGAGTAGGAGCTTGTGAACATTTGCCAGATGACCCTGAGTTAGGATTTCTCTCTGTCATATCAGCTGCAGTATTCAGTGATGAATAAAGGAAAGTGCAGATCAGCTCAGGACAGTGCTGCCGGGTTCCTTCCAGAATGAAGCTCTTCTGCCACACTGTAAGATGCAGACTGACCCACCAGGAAAGCCAGAGCTTGGACTAGGCATTTGTCACTTGTTTCTGGTGGCACTTGCCCATCTCCTGATGAGAGAGTTGAGTCTAAAATTGGCTCCAGAGCCTCAGGCTCTCGTAGTTCTGTGTCTGTACACTGATAAGGATGTCAAAGGGGAGCACAGTGCATGGCCTGCTGCCTCCTATCTCAACACTGCTCCAGGGACCAGTGCAGATCATCATGGGAACAGAACCCATATCCTCCTCTGGGTACCTCTAGCATACCACATAGACTCCTTTGTTCTTCCAGTGCAATCCCTGGACCTCCAAACAACTGCACCTTGATGTAACAACTTTTGATTGTTAATACACTGTTAAATGCTGTCTACTTTTTGTTAAATTCTGTTCTCACTAGTAAGTGCCAATTCCTATTTGTTGAATTAAATATGGATATGTTCCTCAAAATGTCTGCCTGCTGTGCATAGCAGCTAAAAATTGAAATGTGCACCAACCTTTGAATGTGAAATTTTGTCTGGAGCCTGCACTCTTGTGCATTTGTACCCTTGTGCATATATGCAAAGCAGCAAGTTTTTTCCTAAACAGGCAACTCTTAGTAAATTAACTGCTAATTGTGTTGAGATGCAGCAGTTAACAGTCATTCTTCTTAAGCTGAATAATGTGTTATAATTAGAAGTTTTGTGTAAAATGGGAGCTGGACATCCATATAAAGAAGCTAATTTTACTGTGCTAGATGTGACTTTGCAGTGAGGGGGGAAGCACATTTTTGCCTGTTGACTCTAAAAAACGATAGTGAGCTAAAGACTGCATTATGTACTTCAGGGCACTAACTTAGAGCAACAACTGTTGGCTTTCATGAAAATTGATGGTGCATTCTTACTTCCTCTTAAGAGAATTCTGCACCAGCACTTGCCACATCAAAAGCATTCTGTTACACCTGAAGCTGTCACTTCCTTATTCTGGTCTCCAGGAACCCTGTAATCCTCTTCTAGTGAGGTTGCCTCTGTCCTCTGGGGAGCTGGCTCTCCTCAGCCTCACAGAGTAAATGCTCCATGTTAGAGAACTTTAGACTCTTGGAACCAGAAGTCAGCCTGGAGATTATTTTAAGAATCTGTTTTATACATTAAAAAATGAAAGCTCTAAAAAGTAACTTGATTGAGGCCATAGAACGATGTTAATAAAATGGACATCATCATTAACCATCCATCCCTTCACTCCAGTTCTCTGAGAGTTCCCTCCACTACACTTCTTTATTTTTAAATCTATGTCAGTGTACTTTCCATCATAGTGGCAGTGAGAGTTTGCTGGTTTTGCCCTTTGAAAGTCAGAAATTTCAAGAGAGAAGATCAGATCAGGGGCATTATAGAGTTTCAGGGAATTTAGGTATAGGAAAAGCGTTATCCTTATAAACACAACAGAAATTTGTGGTCTAGGGTGATTTGAACCTGATAGCCATCTCTCTGTCAGTCCATACTTCATCGGTGTTGAATTATGGGTTAATTTTAGCTCTTAAGGTAGTTTAACCAACCAAGAATATTATATTGAGCCTTTTGTGTGCCAGGCATTGGCTCCTAGCAGGACATATCATTTTTTTAAATGTGGGAAATAACTGCAATACCAAAGGTGATTGCAGCTCCGGAGGCCAGGATTGGGTGCTACAGGAACACTTGG
>RJWM01005472.1:0-72683 GCA_004363535.1 Dasyprocta punctata | reverse complement strand
GTTCTTTATATGACTGCTGCAGTTATCAGCTCAGTCTTGGGGTAAATTATTGAAAGCAAACTGTCTGCAGCACAAGTAAAAGTGGGCCACCTTCATTGTGTAGGAGCCACACTGCATCTAGATAGCTCATTTTAGTAGGACAAATGAAAACAGTCCAGCAGAGAACCCCCCTTCCATCTGCGAACCTTTCTTGGCCTTTGCAGGTTTTTTTTTTTTTTTTTTTTTTGGCAACACCGGGAATCAAATGCATAGCCTCACACCTGCCAGACAGGCGCTTAAGCCACTGAGCCAAACTCCCAGCCCTGGTTTTTTTGAAGCAGGGTCGCACTATGTAGTTCAGGCCAGCCTTTCACTCACATTGTAGCTCAAGCCGGCCTCAAACTCAATGTTCCTCCTACCTCAGCCTCCCGAGTGCTGGGATTAAAGGCGTGCGCCACCACACCCGGCTTTTCCAGGGTTTTGTAGACTTACCGCTATCTTAATAGTTCCTGTGATCCCTTTTGGAATCTCTTACATTTTCTCTGGTGCTTATTCATTCATACCAGTCTTTTCTTCTCATTTTCAGTTGTCATTTTCCCAGAGATGTTAGGTGCCAAAGCCAGACATAACACTGGGAAGCCCTAATGTTATCAGTGTGACTTACGGTTAATGATGATTCTTCTGGAAGACAGATAGGTGAAAAGGCTGGTGGGGACGTCTGCCTATAATCTCAGGACCCTGGCAGGCTGAGGCAGGACGATGACCAAGTTCAATCCCAGTCCGGGAAATTTAACAACTTAGTGACACCTCGTTTCAAAATTTAAAAATTAAATAAGTCAAAAGGACTGGGGATATGGCTCAGTTGGAGAGCATTCCTGAATTCTATCCCCAGTACCATAAAAGAAGAAGAAAAAGGAAGAATCAAACGAGTTATATCACAACCTCAACTTCACCTGCAGCTGAGGTCTTAGGAAGGAGTCAAATAACCAACTAGCAAGGGGGCTGTACCCCAGAAGAGGTTTCTCAAACATGGCCCCATGAATCTGTTGTTATGCCAGTCTGTAACATTGGTAAAGATAACTTCAAAGATAGCATTACTGCAGTAGTTTTAAGGTTAGATACCTTATCTTAGTCACTTTCCTGTCTTCTTCCCAGCTGATGTCTGGCACCCAGCATATATCAAGTCACTCAACAAATAAGTTTTGGTTTTGGTTTTGTTTTATTTGCAGTGCTGGGGATCAAACCCAGGGCCCCACACATCTAGAAAAGTGTGCTATCACTGAGCTATATTCCTAGCCCAACAAATCATTTTTTAATAAATGTTCTGCTGTTTTTCTGTATTTTCTTAAACAACCACCAAACGATAGCAGCGCTGCTTGAAACAGCTGATCTCCAAAGCGTTTATCAGTCTTAGGCGAAACGTAAATCTGGGACTGTTTCCTTTGTTGAGAAAGTCAATTATGAAAAAATGTCAGCTGAAGTAAATAGCAGGCTTTGGCAATGTTAATTTTAATTCTGGTGCAAGCCTCCTATCTAATCATAACAGCAGTGATACCAGTCCACAGAACACACTGAATAACACTTGTTTATAATTCAAGGCTCTTTCCAGATTACCCGAGGTTGGCATTGCTGTGTATGTATGGCTTTGAGTCATTGTTCTCATAAATGTTAGACTGTGAGAAGTAAGCAAAAATTTGTTGGCTGCTTCGGGGGCTTTGTGAACTCAATCTTCATCCCCAAAAGGCTGAGTCTAAGCTAGTCTTGTGACTAAAGCTGAGTGTTAGCATTCCATTATTGTAACTAAACACCTGAGATAATCAGCGTGTAAGGAGGGAATGTTCGTTTGGGCTCATAGACTCAGAGTTTCAGTTCAGTGTTGCCTTTGTGCTGGTAACAAAGCAATACGACACTGAGGAGCGTGTAGCACGGGAAGCTGTTCACCTCATAGCAGCCAGAAAGTGAAAATACAGGAAAAGGAGGGACCATGGTCCCAGTATGGACTTTAAGGCCACACCTCCAGGGACCTAACTTCCTTCCACTCACCTCCACATCCTGAAGGTTCCATGGTCTCCCAGCAAAGCTGCAGACTGGGGACCAGGCCTCCCGCTTTGGGAGCCACTTCCAAACCATACCAACTGTTCATTTCCTGGATTTCTCTGTTCTTGGAGGGGTTCACATCCGGATCAGAAACACAGAAATCCAAATCCTGCCAATAACCAGAAACTCAGTCCACGTAGTAACGCCCAGGGCAGCCCCTTCCTCAGGCCCCACTGCTTTGCTGGCTGCCCTCTGCCATCTCCCTGTCTCAGTTGAGGGGACAACATTCAGGTTTTCAGCACTGAGATCAGCATGGAGAGAGACTGGAAGAAGTCGATTATTTCACAGGTTCATCCTGCTTCTGCCCTAAGGAACTTACCTGGAGAAACAGATAAGTTCGAGCATAGAATAGGACAGAGTTCAGTGGTTGCTAGTGGTGACAGGCTCTTGCTTGTCAGCTTGAAGCAAAACTTGGGCTAAAATAATTTTAGAAGATTAAATGAATATGATTATTTATGGTACACATTTTATGGAAAAAAGGGTAGTGTCTTTAAGGGACAAATGTGTCCCACTAAATTTGATAAAGACACATCTGCTTTTAAATGTTAGAGTATTCATGTAGACTTCATCAACGTAAACGCAAAGGCTTACTTTATAAAGTAGTTACTGTGAACAACTTTTGGGAAACGCACTTTTGGTTGTCATTTTTCCCAGGGAGCACTTTCTCAGCCGCTCACTAGAACTAGGCAGTGGGGAGCAGTAGTGAACATCTAACTAGACCCCAGTCTCTGAGACACTAACCAGCATCCCCTCTTGCCAGTGTCCTCTCCATTCAGCACTTCAGCCTCCTTATTTTCATGTCTCCTTGTCTTTAGTAGTTTCCAGCAGTTAAATGTAGGAAATGTGGTTTTAACAGCAGACAAAAACCCCTATCGTAAATACAGTGCTACTCTTTTTCTGGATCTTGCCTGGAGCTGTAGTGTGTTTGCAGCATGGTGCTGAAAACCTCTTGCAGATAGATTCCTACTGCACAGAGATAGTAAGGAGTGTAAGTGCAGTCTCTGCTCTCTCTTTCTACATGGTGAGAGGATGCAATGCACGTCGAGTATTCCTCTAGTGACTGCTTTCCATTGTTAGGCAAAGGGTTGCCTTGCTTATGGGTTTTTTTAGAATATCCTCTACCTGGTGTAATTACTTAGCCACATTCTACCTTGTGACAATGAGTGTTGAGGGATGCATGTGTAAACCATTGTTATCTTAACATGATGCAAGATTTTCAATGGTCAGGATGATGCCTGTTTTACCATCGTTTCCTCTCTGAGTGTATTCAATGCCATATTTTGTCCTTAATAAGAGTTCCATAAAAAACTTGTCTAATTGGCTCAAAGTAACATTTATAACTATGGAAATAATTGTGTTATTTAATAATAAAAGGAAAATGTACCATAGCGACTAAAGATATAATCTCATTGGATTTCTTTTTATGTTTACTCAGAATGTAATGTTTTGTATGGGCACTAATTTTATATTTGACTACTTCCCAGTGTGCTTCAACAAAGCTTATGGAAGTTAAGTTGTCTTCTGTTTTTATTCCAGATTCTTGCAAAATAACTGTCTGTGTTTGCTGGCAGAGCCCGACTACAATAGACTCTTTTTTAACAATTTGAAATTACTTGAAAAACACTTTGGTGGCTTTAGGTATATTTATCTGTACCTCTTTATAGCTGTGCTGAGCCAAGTATTCTAGAAGTTTCATCAAACAAGTGTAAACTGTGGAAAAACACAGCTATGTATTTTCCAAAAGCTAGGATAATTCTTTATTTGAAAAACTTTAGGTCACCAGCTATAATAAAATGTGTGTGGATGTTGATGTTTTTAAAAGAAATTCTCTGAAGTTTTCTTATTTGTACATGGCAGTGCAGGGAAAGTCAAGCATGAGTGGTTTCTCCAGAAAGATTCTGAAGGGGACACACCTTCACTTATCAACTGGCCCTCCAGGTACCGCTCGTGTGGAGACACCGTGCGTGGCTTGTGTTCAGTGGATGCGCTGCTACTTCCCTCAAACTGCCTTGTTGTTCCACACATTTCGCTAATCCTGTCTGTCTTCTTGACCTGCTGAAAAGCAGTGCACTTGGAAATCCTGTGTTCAAAAAAGTTGTTGTCTAGTTGTTTGCTTTTCTCTTCCAGCTCCTCTAATCCATGTTGATAGTACTTCTTCTTCCCTTCCTCTGATAATCTGTTTACTGCCCTTTCTCACCTGCTCACTAGAAGTAGGCAGTAGGGGGCAGTAGTGAGTACCTAACGAGACCTCTTGGCCAGTCTTTGAGACACTCACTAACCAGTGACCCCTCTTGCCAGTACCCTCTCCATCCAGCACTTTGGCCTCTTTGTTTTCATGTCTCTGTGTCTCTAAACCAGGGCATGTGGTTTTAACAAGAGACAAAAGACCCTATCATTTCATTTTTAAGCTTGAGGGCAGGGAGAGGCGGAAGAAGTAGGAATGAATAAGTCCTTGGAAGCACAAAGCACTGTCTCGAGTTCCTAACAGTGACTTTGTTCACTGCTGAGGACAACATTCAAATTGTCTCCGATTCGAGGAACACATTCCGCAGGAGAACTGCACTACATTTCAGTCTTCCTGTGATAAAAAAAAGGTTGTCAGTATGAGAACCTCCAACACTGAATTGTCTCTAGGAAAAATGACAACCCAGAGTGCTTTTCCCAAAAGTTGTTCATAGTAACTGCCTTCACATAAGTCTTTTGGGTTTGCTTTAGAGTGAAGTCTACCTAAATACCCTAATATTGAAAAACAGAGGTATCTTTATGAAATTTAGTGGGATGTGCTTGTCCTTAAAAGGGACTATTCTGTTCCATAAAATGTGTGTCATAGTTACTTTGCTGACTCATGTGAGAGTCCCACATTTCCCCCCATGAAAGCACTGCTCCCATCCCAAATGCCTCTGTGCTTCTTAGGTTATACCCAGTCAGTAATCCATTCTCAGTTTGAATGTTTTCTCCTTTCTTACTACATGATATTTCAAAAAGGAAAACTAAGCTAACACGATTGAATGCTTACTCTCTAGAGGTGAGGCACTAAGTCATGAGCTTGGCAAACATTGCGTTATAGCTCTGTAACATCCATTTATATATGGAGACACTGGGAGTCAAACTGAGGTCCTTATATATTGGAGGCAAGTGCTGTACCACTGAGCTCCACCCCCAGCCCATTTCCTTCCATTTAAAAGGTGAAGCCGCTAAGGTTTAAGAAGGGCAGGTAAGCTGCCCAGGACTCTTAGGACCCACAGCCAGAGTTCTTTGTTGCTTTGCTTCTGTAATAGGGAAAGAGACCTGTGGCTCTTTAAATGGTTTGCATTTTTGCTCTCAGATACTTAAATAACTCCACAAACAAGGAGAGCCATCTCTTGTTTTTAACTAAGGACATAGCACCATTTCCAGAGGGGGAACATGTTGACTTCACTAATTCTCTCAGCAAATAACTTTTCTCTAACACTCTCTGGGTGCCACCATTGTTGGTAGTGCTGTCCAAACTGGTCACGTGTCTTAGGGATGAATGGGTGTGGCCTGCATTGCATGAAAAGACTTGTGAATATTTCACTGGGTGCTTTGAGAGAGAGAGGTTCTTATATCCTGAGCGAAAGTGATGAAAAGCATAAATAATCACAAATGAATTTGCATTTCCAGGAGACAATGAAATTGTAATGTTTGACCCATAGATGTTTCCCCTGGAGAGAGGAGCCACAGGAGCCCACAGTCCATATCCTGCACCAGGACATGCAGAAAGCTTCCTGGCTCAGTGCACCTGCCCCAGTGTGCCCTAATGCCTACCAGGGTGATCACCATTCTGTGGCATCTAGGCATTTAATTAGTCAGAAAGAAGCAATCCTCCTCAGGATAGCATCTGACTCCTCTCAGGCTTAACATGGGGCACAGTGAGTTTGGCAACCCATTGGCCACATATGCAAATTTGGAAAGTTAAAACCATTTATGTGGTGAGTGCTGGGTTTCTACACGAAACACTGAAATAGCTTCCTTGCCACTTGTACTCTGTGAATGGGTTACCTTTCCCTGCAAATCTGGGTTCTGCGCATGCTCTCTTGGTGTTTAGTGGTTACTGTCCACTGCAATTTAAACCCTTTTTCTTTCTTGAAGAGTTAAAGTTAGAGAGAAATTGGTGAAAGAGGAGAGTGCTCGCAGCAGCCCTGAACTTGCCTCCGAGTCCTTCCCTCAGAGGAGACACCAGACAGTCCATTACCTGTCCTTTCAGTCAGAGAACTCCGCGTTTGATAGGGTCCCACGCAGAGCAGGGAGCTCCGTGCGACAGGCCAGCCGTGCTTGTGTCCAGCCAGCTGATCCCGTTCCCACTGTCAAACTGGTGACGGCGGAGACCCCGGAAAGTGTGTCTGAGTGCAGCTGGGTGGGTTCAGTCACCCCGAATGTCATAAAGCCTCCCACCCCGAAGGTTCTAGAAGGTGAGAGAAGGGATGCCCCGGTCCTCCATATCTGTGAACCAAAAGCAGAAGAAGACGTGCTCTTCCCCGACCCTCTGGAGAAAAGCCCTAAAGCCCCGGTGACCTTGGAGGATGAGGGGCTATCGAGAAGCCTCGAAGATGCCTCTGGGAATGAAGACCTAGGCTCAGAAGCGCAGAAGGAGCCGCCAGCTCAGCAGCAACCCGCCAAGCGGATGGGCCGGAGCGAAGTGGTTTTGTACGTTCAGAGTGAGCCTGCGCCGCAAGAGGCCACATCTACGGAGCGCAAAAAGGAAGCGGCTCCTAGGAAGCACAAGGTCCGCACCCGCTCCATGTCTGACTACACGGGGCCCTCTCAGCTCCAGGCCTTGAGGAGCAAGGACTCTGCCGAGCTGGAGCTGCAGGCGTCCAAAGCCGAAGGGCCCAGCGCAGAGCCCGGCATGCTGGATACCAGGGTCTCCGTCGCCCAACTCCGAAGTGTGTTTCTGGAGTCTGCCCGAGCCAGCAAGAAACCCGAACTGTAGGTGCCCTTTCACACACACTCCTGATGTTTCACTTGCACGTCCTTGGCAGAATGATTCACTTCTCGACGTGTGTTGTGTCCTGCATTGAACCTTGTTAGCTTAGCTCACTAGCGTGTGAGGGCAGACTACAGAGGAAATGGCTCACCAACTACCATTCTGCTTCTGCCTACTAATGGGGAGCTGGAGGAGCGGGTCTGGGATGCCCCGCCTCCTTTGTGCATGGTACAGGCATGCAGTGGGGTCTGTCACCTGTGCCTGAGACACATAAAAACCTCTGCTTTATTCTCTTTCCCTGTCTTCCCGTTCCCCCTGCTGTGCACCTTCTACCCCCTGATTCTAAAAGCCAACCACGGGCTGAGCCGTCACCCGGAGGAGCTGGCTTGCCCACCGGTATGGAGCGGGAGAGAGGGTCCCGGAAACCGAGACGCTATTTTTCTCCTGGTGAAAGTAGGAAAACTTCTGAGAGATTTAGAACTCAACCTATAACCTCAGCAGAACGGAAGGAATCAGATAGGTAGGCATGCGTGCACGTAGTTTCATAGCCCAGGAAAGTAGAAGAAATGATGCAGGATTTTTTTCTACCCTTAATGGTTCTGACGCTGCTTCCATAGGTTGTTGCTGATTTCGTAATGCTTCCATCTAATCTGTAAGGAATAATATTTGGCTTATTTAAATGTATTTTTAAAGAATTTGACTTTTCCAGCAGTATCACAGTACAGTCTTACATTGTATTCAGATGGTGAGAAATAAGTATTTTTCTTTAATGTTAATTTCTTTCCAGTCTTGTTAAATTCGAATTGAGTGCTCCCCAGATTTTCAGTGAAAATAAGTAAGGAAATTTATATTCATTTTGTCATGAGTGTCTACTTGTATTTAAGTTTTTATATTATCACATGGGATTGCATAGATGCTGAGGTTTGTCAAAAAAGTTATCATCGGTTCTGTTTAAATAGCTTGGTCCTGGCTTTTCTCCACGAGGTGTGCACTTGGCTGGGATTGTGTGTGTATACACCCCACAGTGTCTGTGAACTGTACACGGGTCTTCACAGCTAGAATAGCTGCCAAGGTGGTGTTCTGTGGGGGAGTTCAATTGCATCCCTATTTCTACTTTTGATGTGATATTTTATTTGGATCTCCTACTCCCACCACTAATTTTTTATTATTATTTGCTAATGTCTTTCCTAGATACACTTCAAGTTCAGAAATGCCAACCATTGAGGGCAAGTACCTGTTTTCCTTTTTCTTTGTTTTCATCTCATCTAAGTTATATTTAAGTAATAAGATGCTTGGCTTTTTAAGAGAGTAAGATTGTAATATCTGTCCGTTTCATGCTTTTCAACAATTTCTTTTTCTGTGAATGTAATAAAACCTAGTTGAAATTTTCTGATGAGCCGGGAGTTTGGCTCAGTGGCTTAAGCACCTGTCTGTCAGGTGCGAGGTTGTGAGTTTGATCCCTGGTGCCGCAAAAAATAAATAAATAAATAAATAAAATAAAATAAAAGAGCTTACTCTTATTTTTGAGAGGTGTTAAGAAAATCCTAAAATGAACAATATGAAAACAAGTGATTTGAAAACAAACAAAGCAGGTTTTTCTTGTTCCTGCTGCTATTCAACAGTAAGAAAAATTCCTTCTATCAGTCTGTCCTTAAATCACTCATTAGTCACATCACTGTTCTGACACAATTTGATTTGGTTCGGTTTGGTTCAGGTTGGTTTGGTTTGAATTGCAGGAGAAATTAGTACCTTTGAACTGAGCACAAAACAAAACAAAAGAAACAACAACAACAAAAGGCAATTTCCCCCCCCAGAGGAAAATATGCCCCATTGTTAATTTAGCTCATCTATTCTTGTATGTGAGGGATTTCCAGGTCAGTCCTGGAAAATGTTCCAGAGATGCTGCTTGTATTTTCTAATGAGGATCAGTTTTTATTTCTTGCCTTTTCACAGATGAAGAAAAGGTGGATGAACGCGCCAAGCTGAGTGTTGCCGCCAAGAGGCTGCTATTCAGGGTAAGGTGTGCAGAAGGGCATGGCTAGAAATCCTAGCCCCTGTGAATGGGGGGTTCCCCTCTGCGACCTCCTCACCTGACCCATCTGTCCTTCTGTGCTGCACAAAATACCTGAGATGATCAACTTGGGGTTCCACCCTCTCTCAGTAGAAGCTGGCTGGGGACAAAGGATGTTTGGGGGATATTTCAGGTGCAAATGGTAGCTTATGCTTTGGGGTCCCAGCACGTGTGTCCCCCGGGTCCTGTGGATCAGAGGCGTTTCCTTTCCTTGACTTTGCGAGCACCCCACCATGCTTCTGCTCTTAGGAAATGGAGAAATCCTTCGATGAGCAGAACGTCCCGCAGAGACGCTCGAGACACGCGGCGGTGGAGCAGAGGCTGCGGCGCCTGCAGGACCGCTCGCACACGCAGCCCGTCACCTCGGAGGAGGTGGTCATCGCGGCCACGTGAGTCCGCTCGGCCCCGCGGCCGGCCAGACGTCTCCTCCTGCTTTACAAAGAGGAGTTTGAGAGTTTGCATTAAAGCGAGGTGATGGGAAGAGGGTATAGCAGAGAGCCACAGAAAAGGCAGGATTTCAGGATTTTCTCCACTGTGGTCTCTTAAGCATCGCCATAGGACGTTACCTATAGAAACTCCTGGAAAAATGTTAAGGAATTGTACTTGATTTTGCTCGTGCACTTTGGTTGTTTCTATTTTTATGGTGAAAAACATAAAATATGAAAACAGATGAAATACACTGAACCCCCCAGCTTCGGCAGTTACCGTAGCCTGGCCAGGCTTTCCCTCCCAGCCCCCCAGGCTACCTCCACTGTCCTCCCGAATTATTTTCACGCAAATCCCAGACATCGTTTCACCCGTTGATGTTTCAGTGCATATCTCTAAAATAAAAATGTTTGTTTTGTGTTTAAATAATCACCAAAAACATTTGAAAATGAATTGGCAGTTTGATGGCTTTCCAAACTATAGCACATGGGTTTTCCAGTATCTTCAGAATTATTTTCCCAGAGTATAGTAATTTATTTTAAGATAATGGCTTTCAGCAAGTGAAAATTTTTATTCTTTAAAAAGTGATTTGTGGAACGTGAACATCCCCCAGCAGGCTTCTGTGTTGAGGTTCGCCTCTGTGAACCTGTGTTAGGTCATTGTGCTTTGCTTTTTTAGCACCTGTTCCTCAACTTCTCTTTGTGACCCTTGTTATTTTCTAGTGCTGGGTATAGAACCTGCTTGCATATGCCAGGCAAGTACCATATCACTGAGCTTCGTCCCCTGCCTCAATTTTTTCATTTTTATAGATGGGTACATTCTTGTAACTTACGATTAGGAACTCTTTAACAAATCAATTTGTTTTAAAAGAATTTTTTTTTGAGTGGCTGGTATAAGAAGCAGATACCCATGGAAGCAAAACAATAAACACAGCAAAATTATCATCTTTGAAGCTTAATGAAAATACTCTGATGCAATTATAGATTGTATGAGGTCACAAATTCTTTTTAAGAACAGTTTGAAAACAACATTCTAAAATGTGGGCATAATCTACAGATTTACTTATGGCTTATATTAGCTTTTTAAAAGTTTTTAAATGAGGATGTTTATTCTAAAAGCAAGGGGAAATCTTTTTCAAGCCCTATCCCTATGCTTCTTCTGTTTACTTTAGGGGCAGCTTCTGTCTCTTGTTTTCTAACTTGCTTTCCAAGTTATTTTGTGATTTTTGTTTTGCCCCCAAAGTGATTTGCAATTACTTTTGGTAAAAGATTTGATTTAACATTGGTGAATTTAAATCTATGCTTTCTTTAATGCTTCTTTTCTTCTCTCTCCTTATGGATGTTCTCTCTTTGGCAATTGCTTTAAAGTGAACCTACCCCTGCTTCCCGTTCTGGGGCCGCCCACCCTGTCATGGCGAGACTTCCCAGTCCCACTGTAGCTAGGAGCTGTGCGCAGCCTGCCAGGTACCGGACAGAAACAGCTGCATGCAGCCCCCAGGGCCAAGGTGCTGGGCAGCAGGTGCATCTGACAGCCTTGAATGCCTTTCATGTGTGTGACCACCAAGTCAGTGCAGTGAGTTGTTCCTGGGACATGTGGCATTTTGTTTTGTCATAGCACAAGGTACTGAAGGTCTGCATGAGAAAACATTGAGCCCATCTGTTTACGTCCTGTGTCGGCACTAGGATCCACTAACTTACTTATCCATTTGTTTTGTTTCTATTTTTCATAATAACAATCATTCCTAAAAACATTTCATTTTTTTGTCTAAAATAATAGCACTTGCAGATGACTAGAAAAGTGGACATTAGCATGTAATTGAAATTTCGTTAAGACTCAGATTTTTTTAACACATTAGATACCAATGCATATACTTTAAAACTCCTCTCTGTGTCTAATTTATAAAGAGACAGTGCCGTTATATTTTAGGATTGAGAAAATGATTTGTATTGTCTTATCAGAGATGTTTTGCTCTTATGTTTTAAATTATGGTTATTTTAAAATTATATCCTCTAACCATGTAAAAATTCCCTTTGTTTTACTGTTATGAATCAAAACACAAAGGACAAAAAAAGAGTTAAAACGACAGTGCCTAACCCAGGAGCAGGAATCTGACAGGAAAGTAGGTTGTTATCCTCTGAGTTTGAGGTGCTGGACTCTAGAAAAACTAGAGACTCAGGTGGCCCTTCCCTCTGTCCTCGTTAGATACCTGATTCTCTCTGGTCTGGGACAGCCTATGATTAACTGGGGTGACAAAAGAATATACTTTTTACTAGGTTTGAGAATGAGATTCACCAGTGGCAGAAGGAATATGGTCTCAGAAACCTTTGAAGATTCACAGTGACCATGTAAATTGGAAGCCTTCCTTCTCTTCCAGCTGGAAATTAGAGGAATTTATTATCATTATCATTATTGCTGTTACTACTACTACTATTGTTTGCAGTGCCAAGAATCTAGCAGGGCCTTACACCTGCTGGATAAGAACTCTACCGAGCTACGCCCCCAGCCCTAGTTGCAAGAATTTATAATCACCTGAAATTTTATTCACTTTTCAAATTACTGGGAATTCAATTTAAATACCTTTTAAATGAATGATAGGAACCTGATAGGAAAAAATGCTATGCTGAAAGAATTTTTTAAATTATTCATATTTGGCAACTGCAAATCAAAGCCTGTGTTTGAGATCAGGCTGTTCCCAGATGAATTAAACTATTTACTCCTGAAACACATCTTCAGGGAACTTTATGCCCTAGTAATGTCTTATCACTCCTTTATCATTATTTATTTAATACTAACAATATGGCATTTCTCTAAGGTAAAATAAATCCAAGCCAACTTTGGCTCCTCAAATAGGAAATTTACTTTTTAGAAGTAATTCAGAACTAAGAATCCGCTTGTTTTAAAACTGTTAACACTGTGTCCCAAACCTGCTTCTGTTATTCACTGCCTTGTTTAATAATAGCTAAGCAGTTGCCTATCCCATCCTAATTTTCATAGAGAAAAATAAGCCCATGCCAAAATTAAGTGGCACTTGGAAGAAAGTTAATGGAAAAAACTCACGGTGGACTTTTGTTGTTATCTGTGCTACTGACTTTTCATCCTTTCCTTTCAGATTGCAGGCATCTGCTCACCAAAAAGCTTTAGCCAAGGACCAGGCAAATGAGGGCAAAGATTCCACTGAACCAGGAGAACCTGATTCCTCCACTCTGAGCTTAGCAGAGAAGTTGGCCTTGTTTAACAAACTGTCCCAGCCCGTCTCAAAAGCAATCTCTACCCGAAACCGAATCGACATGAGGCAGAGGAGGACAAATGCCCGCTATCAGACCCAGCCGGTCACGCTCTGTGAGGTGGAGCAGGTAGGTGCTGGCCTGTCGTCTCCAGCTGGTGTGAGTCCATCAGCGAAAGCAGCAGGCAGTACTCTTAGGTCAGTGCTGTGAGTAAGGTGATCTTGTGGTAAGCTGTGTTACCAAGGGGTGACTGGGTAATCATCTCATCTCTAAGGAGGATAACCAGGCTGAGTGTGTTTCTCTTCTCTTGTCTTCATAACTTGCTAGTAAAATCATCTGGAATGAGGCCATTTTGGGGAGAAAAAGTAATTTGCAGCCAGAGGTTTTGTCAGAGGTGTATTATACAGCCACGTCCAGGATGGTTTTCTAGTAAGATGAACTGCATGTAAAACAGTATTTCAGTCGGCCCGTCCACAGCCGAGCCCTTGCACTGACCTTTGGTTGGTGTTTACTTGTTATCTGTGTCCTCCCAGGTGCAAAGCGGGAAACTCATCCCTTTCTCGCCAACTGTGAACACCTCTGTGTCCACCTCGGCCTCCACAGCCACCCCCATGTACGCAGGGGAGCTTCGGACAAAGCCACCCGCCGATGATGACGCACGTGCCACTGATGCTAAGTTTCCTTCCCCAGTAGAAAATTCAGATTCTCTGGTTAAAAGCATTCTGAAGCCACAGGCGTGGCAGCCTTTGGTGGAGGGGAGTGGGAGCAAAGGAATGTCGAGAGAATGTGCAGAGACAGAAGGTCAGGGAGCTGTGACGGCCAGAGACAGTGGCATTAAGACGCACAGGTCCTCGGAGGAAGCAGAGCCATCCTCTGCCCTCTTGGGCCGAGCCAGGGAAGGAGACAGCCACCAGGAATCCAAGTACACAGTTCCCAGGAAAGGAAGCCTGGAGCTCGCTGCTGCCCCTGCTGCCCACTGTGGTGATGAACTGAAGGAATTTTCCACTGGGAAAAGCAGCACGCAAGGAATCCTGGGCCTGGAGGACAGGCCACCCTTCGAAGACAAGGTGGATGCGGAGAATGCCCCCAAAAGGAGGTTTTCACTCAGAGGTAAATTACTGCTGTGCCTGGAGTTTGAGAAAAGAACAGAGTTGTTTTGTCCCTGCTTGATTTGTTGCCTGAGATGGTGATTCCTTTTAACTGAGTTGTAGAGGCAGTTTACAGCCAGCGTGGGTCAGGAGTTCAGTGTGAATCATATTCTTCCTCAGAGAAGCGCTCTTCCCCTTGAATCTGATATGCAGAGCGGGCGAGTCAAGCCTTGAGCAATAAATAACTGAAGCCCTTTTACACACTTTGATAAGAGCTTCCAGTGACTGGTGACATTAACTCTATGACAGCTGTAATGGCACTTTGATAGCTGATGGTCGATGGTACAGGGCTGGGTATACATAGGGAGTAAGGGCTTGGGTCAGTCTCTAATTTCTACACTGCTTTTTTGTGGGAGAGGTGGGGGAGGTAACTGGGAATTGAACCTAGGAGGCTCTGAGCTGTATCCCAGCCCTTTTTTTTATGTTTTATTTTGAGTCAGGTTCTTGCTAAATTACCAGGCTCTCCTCTAACTTGCGCTGCTCCTGTCTCAACCTCCCAAGTAACTAGGGATCCAGGCCTGGGTACTCTTTCTTTCTATACTCCTGTTTTGTAGACTAGTCAGCTAGACTACATGGGACTTTAATCTCCATTCTATTAAATTGGGGTATAGGGGTTTGGCTTGTGAGTGTAGCACGTTTGAAACATAAAAGTATTGTTTGGAGAAGTAGAAACATTCCATAGTGTGTTGTGAAATCCAGGGTCCTATGTCTTACACATGGGAGAAACACTGATCTCCACAAAGCAGTATGTGGTGTTGGGAGTTTGCATGAAGCCACGAGGCCTGGCTGACCCGCCACAGGCCCACGGATTGGAGCCTGCAGCCACACTCTCTGGAGGTGAACTGCTGCAAGAGTGCTGCTGGACAGAAACGCTGAGACTGTTCTTCTCTTCCCAGCAGCAGAGTTCGGGGAGCCTGCTTCTGAGCAGACTTTGACAGCCACCGCTGGGAAACCCATTGCTCCAGTGGCAACCCCCAGTTCCTGGAAGCAGCAGGATTCCTCTGAACAGCTGCAAGAGAAGTACTACAAGAGCCCGAGCGCCATGTTTGCTACTGGAGAGATCAAAGCGCCAACAGGAGAGGGCGGTCTTGACTCACCCAACAAAACGATGTCGATCAAAGAGAGGTAACGCAGGCTCATGTTGGGAGTGTCATGCTTCTGGGTAGGAACTTACAACCTGGCTGTAGAAAAAGATTTGAGTAGACAACCAAGACATGAAAGCACAGGTCAAACTACAAAGGGAGATGTGCTATGACAGGAGAAGTGGAGGTGTCTGTGTGTGAACTGCACTCACCTCAGCGCCTGGTTTACCAATGCTACAGGGGACCAGTTTAGATAAAGAAGCAAATAGAAACAGATCTTTTCTTGGTTCATTTATTTGTAGTCCCAATTTCTTTCTCCCTTTCTTTCTTTCTCCCTCTCTTTCTCCCTCCCTCCCTCTCTTTCTTTCTTTCTTTCTTTCTTTCTTTCTTTCTTTCTTTCTCTCTCTTTCTTTCTTTCTTTATCAAATTCTTTGATTATCTACTGATAGGAGCTGAAATCTGAGCTCTTTTCTTTCAGAGACATGATTCAAACCAAACACACAAACCATTTTGTGATGGTGTAAAATAAGTATACAGGGAATAAATATAAATTCAAATATAGGATCTGTAGGTTTGGGGTTCAAATCTATCTTTTGTTCACTTTAGTGGACGTAAGGTAAATGGCTTCTCTGCATAATATTTAGATGTTCTGTTTTGTTTGCAGTGCGAGGGACCTAACCCAGGGCCCTGTGAATGCTGGGCAAGCGATGCATCATGGAGCTGCACCCAGCCCTAGCAGTTATCTATCAGACAGTAGCTATGAATGGTCACAGTGTTGATACAGATAAGTATCAACATGACAGCCTCATTTCATTAAAAAAATAATGTAGGTTTGAAAGAACAGATTTCAGTGGTGGGCTAAATTAGGGCATAGGAAGTAAATTATTTTGAGGGGGCTACTGCTTTCTCATTAACCTTTAACCACGGTTGATTTAAGCTGCAGAAGATGCAGCAGTGATAGAAGCTGAATGAAGAGATGTTGCGCCAGCTCCCCGAGATCCTAGCAGAGTTATTTCCACTGCATGTTCCCGTGGTGGAGCCTGCCCAGATCTTCCCTGGTGTCTCCACTGACGGGAAGTTTTCCTGCTGTTTGAGGCACAGGCCCCTCTTACTTTTCTAGATCTCTTTCGAACTACCTGGGACTGTGTGTCAAGCCACACTGAAAATGTTTTCTGGGAACGTTAGTCATAAAATATTGGGGCCTGGCCTAGGACCACCGATCTCCTGCTTGGGTATGATGGCAGAATAAAACACAGACAAGAAAGGTATTCTTTAGTTACAAGGAGCACAGGGATGGTCAAAGCCCAGTAAGGACTAATGCCCTGAGTCTCGGTGTCTTTGGCCTCTGTCAGGTGCACAGCATGATTGGGGGATGTGCTGGTGGGCTGCAGGAAGCAGGGTGAGCTGCTGACGTGGTCAAGGTTCAAGAATTGAGGAACAGTGCACTTTTGGGAAAGCACACAGGAGCAGATCATGGTTAACTAGTAACCGGATTGTCTACTAACTGTGACTGCTGAGCTAGAAGAAATTTGCATGAATCAAGTCCTCAGATGCTGAGTTATTTTGCTTTGAGGCTCCAGAAATTCACAGACCATTTGCGAGTCTCAGCTCTAGCCATTGACTTGTAGATGAACCTGTCCATAAGCCAGCCAGGGGTCTTGCCGCAAGTCATGTAGGCCTAGGACAGACTCTTGATGTATTCTTGTGCCAATTTATTAATATTAATTATTGTCTGCTCTGTATCATGTCAAGCTGGTCCTCAGCAATAAAATATTAAAGAGATAAGCAGAGCCTTTTTCAACAGATAAATTAATAAGATAGTTGAATCTTATTTACTTCTACTGTTAATTATTCAAAATGTACAATAAATGAGACCCACCAGGCTGAGGAGGTGATAGAGAGAGGTGTCTGGACTCAGGGAAGGAGTCTGGCCTAGGTAAAGTCTTCCTCTATAAAAATTAGGCTCTTATTTTGATCCCAGGGATTTAAATATTAATAAAAAGTAAACATCATTTATATAGTCCTGATATCTTATTTATCTGCAGACATTCCTGGGATAAAATCCCAGTGGGAAATACTCTACACAGTCTTCTTTCAAAGGTTTTTACAGGGACCCACATCTTTGGGTACGTCCTCTCTTCTGGGACTTAGGCCCTCACATAAAGAAGTTCTGCGTCTGTCCTCTGTACAGTACTTCTTAATGTACTTGTCTGTTTTAGTAAACTTTAGTTGATTTTTATCTTTCCAAGCAGTTTTAACCCTACTATACAATCCTCAGTTTTAAAACTGAAATACTGTAAAGGTACGATTTCTTCACCTTGGTTTGGTGGGCATCTGAGAAGCTCAAGGATGATGTAAGATTTCAAGTGTATTCAGAGTTGAGTGTGTATAGCAAATGCCTGTTGGTCAGCAGGGGCCCTATGTAATCACCGTGTCAGAGAACCTCCTGACCAAATCTGTTCAGAATCTAAAACAATTAGGGATACTTGTTAAATAGACAGTGGTTCAATTTATTTTTGTCTGCCTGCCTTTCTTTCTATTCCTTTCCTTTTTTTCCTTTTCCTGTTTTTCTTTCTCTCTCTCTCTCTCTCTCTCTCTCTCTCTCTCTCTCTCTCTCTCTCTTTCCGGGTATTGCTGGGGATGGAACCCAGGGTATTGAGCACACAGGAAGATACCACATCTTTAGCCTTAGTTGTTAAAATCTCCCTTTGAAAAAGGACAGAGAGCACTTTATTTAACACTTATGTTTCTCATAGATTACATTAATACAAAGTATATCACCAGTGATCTTTCACCCTTTCCTTGATAATACTTTTGTTTTTACCTTGTTGAAAATGATAAAGCCACATAACTTTCCAGTCTATCCACAACAGCTTCTACCTAAGTGAAGCTCTGGTCTCATCATGAATTTGAAAGGATGACATTTGTTGCTTAAAACATTGTTCATATATTTATTTGGGCTTTACCTTTCTTTCTTGGAGTAACATACAGAATCAGAGGACACTGAAACCCCATGCCCACTTCCTTCTACGCACAGAAAGATTCAGTTTTCAGAGCCCCCAGAACCTGTAGTGAATAGAGCTGGTCCCCATCTCTGCCCTGGTTCATAAGACTACTCTACACCACATTTATAGTGGTGTTTCAGCAGCTGACAATACTTGAAAAACATAATAAGGGGACAGAAAGATGTGAGAAGGGCAGGGCAAAGGGGGCTGACCCTCTGCTCCTTACTCCTTCCGCATGAATCTGAGGGCTCCATAGGGGAATCCCACTCTGGCGTTTCACTTGTCCCAGTGCCCTTAGTGAAAGGCTCGACATCAGTATTAGCAATTTTCACCTTCTTCTATGTTAATTTTCTCAATTCCTGTATTCTTCTTGCTGTGTTGAATCCTGGGCTCAAGCACTCCTCCCACCTCAGCCTCCCCTGAAACTGGAATCACAGGTGCTTGTCCCCACACCCGGGTCTCCCACACTATCCACATGGCTTGTTTCAATTACATTTTCACTTTAAAATTTGAGCTTCTAAGAAAGAGAGCCTGGAATTCACAGATTTGCTTTTTCATGTCATCTCAGTAGCTGTGCCCTAAGGCATGCAGTCCCCTGTCCCAAAGCACACGGCCTCTGTTCTCCCCTGCTGGGATTCTGACCATAGAGCATTTTCCACACCCAGGGTCACTAAGTGTCTCGTGTGACCATAAGCATTCGGCAGGCAGTGTCTCATCTAGTGCTAAATGAGGCGATGGTGTTTCTTCATTGGTAGATAAAAAGTGTAAGAACTAAGAAATGATAGGATATCCTTTATACATTTCCCCTTTTAGAATATATGTTTGATGCTTATAAAAACATCTCTAAAAGTTCCTTTCATATTTTCTGACATCTAAAATATCAAGTTTGAACCCTAACTAGCACTAACCTTAGGGTGCAATTTCCTTTTACCACAGGAGCAATAAAAACCACTATTTTATACCTGTTTAAATGATTTGGTTCAGATTGTCCCTGCTTGGGAACTTCTTCAAAAAGTACTGTGGATGATGTTAACCTTCAGTGCCTCTTAAAAAGCACACCAGGCCTTTAGAAAGCTTGTTTCCACATTTGCTGAACTATCTGCTTTCATGCTGGGGAGAGGATGACTGAGAAGGGGTGAAAGAGCTGCCCTCTCACTTTGGCACTAGGTGGAGTGGAAGGCCGGAGTGCGACTCCCTTGGAGCACCCCAGGTTCATGTGGAAGGAGTACAGGACAGAGAGCCAGACCCCTCTGCCCTCTCCCACTCGCATCTTTAATGTGTCTCTGTCTTCGTCCATTTTCTGTTGCTGTAACAGAATACTTGAGACTGGATAATTAGTACAGGAAAGCAGTTTATTTTGACCCACAATCCTAGAGGCTGGGAAGTCCAAGATTCAGCAGCTTGGTCTTTTCACAGCCGGAAGGGAACCAGGCCTGCAGAGAGAGCAGCAAAGCCTGAGGGGTGCTTCACCCCTGGGATAAGCAGTTCAGTCCTGAGAGAGCAGGATCTCACTCCCAGGAGAAAGGCATCAACCCTGTTAGTGACCTGAGCCCCTCTTCGTGGGCCTACCTCCCCTAGCTGCATCCTGCGGCTCTGGGGAGCTCAGACTTAGCAGGGGCAGGATCCTGGCTTTCAATTCCCCAGCACCAAAGTTAAATAAATAAATACCCATCCGTGAAAAAGGCATACGAGCCCCTCTAACCTGCACACGAGCCAAGACCGAGATCCAAGTATAAGTATAAATCGGTGCTATTTGGCTCTATCTGAAGGCGGGGTGGCCACTTTGCTCTAAAATAAGGGAAATTTTCTGAAGAGAGGGAGAGAAGTACACACCTTATTTCGATCATAGGGGCATGTGTTTGCCTGTCCCACATTTGACCCAGGTCTGACTGTTGTAACCAGGGCTCTCAGGCCGGAATTCCCTGGTGGGAAAGTGTGGGCTCTGGCGAGAGGTACAGACATTTCCCCAGTGACGTGGAGAGTACATATCCAGCTGGCCCCAGGCCAGGCTTCGGGATTATTGGGCCAGTGCGGAGCCCTCCCTGGGTCCCCAGCCTTGGCCTAAGCACATGCCCAGCTCACAGCATTGCAGCCTTGCAAACTGGGCAGAGGTTTAAGCACTGACAGTTGTTTGAGTTGCACAGGCAGGAACAGATGTCGCATGTAGGCCCGGATGTGTGGATGGTCTCTGTGGATGGTCATCTGTGGTGAGTGTGAGGCTGGGAGACTGCAAGAGGAGAGGACCCTGTGGGATAGACTTTCCATCTCCTTTCACTCATGAAACACTAAGTAGGAAATCTAACGGGACCAGAATAGCACATGCAGGTTGTAGCACGCACTATTTTTAAATTATTCATCGTTCTTATTCTGTAGGCTAGGGCTGGGTCCAAGTACCATGTGGGCTCAATTGAAGCACAGTTCCTGCCATATTATTTTGGTTACTCTGTGGACTTTGGAAGTCCCTAATGATGATCCTGCCAGTATATCTAGCAGCAAAATTTCAGGGTTTTGGAATGGAGGAATTCTTTGAAGGCCATCCAGGGAGTGAGTGGGGAGAACATTATAAGAAAGCCAGAGTACTGTGTTATGACTAAAAGAGCGAGGCACAAATGTGTCTGGTCAGCTAATGGAGCAACAGAGTGAAGCAAGCTATCCTCTGAGAGGCAGGGAGGAGTTGGTCTCCTGAGCCACCGACCAACAGTGAGACTGCTCAGCACTGAAGCCCTAAAGTTGTCTGAATGCACGTACCCTGTCTGTCAGGAGGCGAATAGCAGTATCAGGTTTCCTGGAGGTTACTGTGCCAATGCAGAGTATAAAAGGTGGACTAAAGAAGTGATTCCAGACTTCACCTTTTTTTTTTTTTTAAACGAATCAGTTACAGATTCCTCAGAGCAGCCAACAGAGAGGCTGCAGGGTTATTTAAGTGGTGTTGTCACTGCTTCCAACAGTTGGAAACTTCATTTGAAGAAGGTCCTCCAAGTCTGTAGCTCATTATTTTTAATAACCCCAACTCACGGGATGAATTTGGTGTTTTTCAATTCCCTTAAATCATTTGGGATCCAGTCTGATTAACAAGATGTACGGTCAGGATTAATAACTGCTTTGAGTCAAAGGTGAAGTAAGAGACAGAAGCTGGTTCTGAGACTTGTTTGCAAGGAGACAATCAATGAGGGAAAGTTTCCTTCTTAAGGCAAGGTCGAAGTGCCTCTTCCTTCACCGGTATATTACAGCAAGGGCATGCTCCCTGTTCAAAAGTCTTATTTACTGATGCTCGGAGACCTTTGAAAGCTCTGATACAGAAGGCAGGTGCTAATGACTTCTTTTAATTACTTGACTTCGTGAGATTTGTTTTTCTTATTAGAGTAAGACTGACACATTCAAAATAATTGAAAAAGAGATAAATTAGGTATTATCCAGCACACAGTGCAAATTAAAATACTTAAAGGATTGTAGATATTGTGTTCCAAACACATGAACCAGTCCTTGAAGCATGTTGAGTGCTCTAACCATTAAATTTATGACATTTAAAACTAAACAGAACCTTGATGTGGGCTCTTCCTTAGATAAGTAAGGCAGCATCACCAGTTTTATAAAATGAACCTGTGGGATCTTACCTGATCAACATAGCAGAAAAAAAGAGACAAAAAAGGAAGAAAAGAAAGAATGAAGAAGGGGGTTAGAACTAAAGCTCCTTTAGGGAGTTCTTTACTTCGTGTCTTATTTTCTACTGTGTGACCAGTGCACACGCTGGGGATTGAACCTAAAGCCTCATGCATGTTAGGTCCACACTCTACCACTAACCTGCGTCCCCAGCCCTGAGTTCATGTTTAAGTAATACAAACTTTGTTTTCTTACTTGTTAACAAGATTTTATCACAGAGTCTGTATCATCCTATCTCCAGTTCAAATATTTAACGCAATCAGGAAACTTAGCAGAGGGCCTTTAGAGATATGGTGGTGCAGTTCCTGATAGGACAAATAAGGGAAGCAGAACCGAGGTATCTGAGTGGAGATCACAGCCAAGCTTCTGGCTAGAGGTGCTATGTGACTGCACACCAGTGTACAGACTGGGAACTGATGAGAAGACAGAGCCCATCAGCCTGGTCCCAGAAGAAAAGGGATCTGGCCTGTTTTTCCTAATCATTTACTTTATTTTAACATTGGTGCCATTAAATCCTATTACCATTACTTTTTTCCTTTTATCTCTTCCAGGTTTGTCCAACTTAAATGCCCAAAACCTATTCATTCTAATACAGTTAGCTAAAACAGCATCAATTCATGAAAATAACTTTTCAAGATTACAATCTCTAAGCAGCTTTAAAACCAGTCACAACAGAGTTGAACAAAAGTAGGTTAGATAAAAATCTTAGTTAATTAGATTCTTTTTTTGCAGATCTCTTTCCTTTGGGGAAAACCTAAGTGATCATTTTTAAAAAGGGGTTTGTAGAAAATCGTTTTCGTATTAAGATGCATTGGAAAGACCAAGTTCATCTGGAAGAAAAGAACCAGATTTAGCATAGAAATAAAAACATTAAAGTCTGTAACTTTCTTTAATTGAAATGTCAATGAATTTTTTTCATTGCTTTATATATTTATATTTTTAAACCCATTCGTGTGATATTTTCTGCCAAGAACTACACAGCTTTCATAATCTAATGTCATTCCAACAAGTGACCAGAAGGGGTCACTAGAAGACATTTTTCACTGGGGATGGTTCTTTCATCCCTTGTCCTCTCAACCCAAGAGCCAGGAAAAACCAAAACCATTTCTTCACTGTAGTGGTGGTGCATCTTTTTCCTAGTGATCAGATTTCAACTGTGAGTTTCACACAACTGTAGAGATCTTCAGGATTATCTTAGAAAGCAGCTCTGCTAAGTTTGACGAGTTTGATGTTGACTTCTTTCTGGTTGGTGTGCTTTCCTCCTAGATTAGCACTGTTGAAGAAGAGTGGTGAGGAAGACTGGAAGAACAGACTTAACCGAAAGCAGGAGTATGGCAAAGCATCTGCCACCAGCAGCCTGCATATCCAAGAAGTGGAACAGTCACTTAAAAAGAAGGTAATGCTTTCCATGTTAGGAAACAGCATTCTAACTAACATCGGGTTTGAAAGCGTGCCTGGAGACAAGCATGGATGGCTTACTAATCCCACTCATGGAGCATTAGTGCTTTCTTGCCCTTGGCTAAACACCTAGTCTGTCTCAAATTTGCTTAAATTCTTCAAAAGGTCAAGTCTAGGATATTATGAAATTGATAATAGCATCATGCATAAGGCCTCAGCAAGCAAGGGCCTAAGTTTTAAATTGTGCACATAGTTGGAAACTCTAAGTGAAGTCTGGCTGTAGAATGTGGATCAAACAAAAAACTTCAATTCCCTACTAACAGCTATATGTTGCTTTTAATATATGGACTTGAATTTCCTATGCAGAGATTTAAGACCTAAGTATAAAAATAAGAACATCACTGTGGTCTGTGAACACTTCCTTCATAATTTGCAGCCTGCTTCGTGACGAGGAGGCATGCCCTTTTATGGAGTGCACAGCAAAACATGTTATGAGTTTAAATTAAAAAAAGTCAGATGTGGCAATCGATACTTGCAAGCATTTCCTATGCAAGAGCATTGACGAGTTGTTAAATTACAAATGTAATGATAACCAGCCTTTGATCAGTTGTGCACACTTTCAAAGCTGATGGTGATGTCCGTGCTTGCTGGCCCTCCAACTCCAAATGCACTTGCTGGCTGGAGGCAAAGTGACAGCACGTGAGCCAGGCCTGCTCGCCAATGTCTAGGATTTAAAGTCTTTAAATAGAAAAACAATGTTCCACTTAGTTGTTTGTGTGGACCTCTCGTAGTTCTTAAATAAAGTATCTCAGCCTGTAGTGACCATGTAGACTTGCAGTCTCAGCAATGTTGGAGGCTAAAGCCGAAGGATCAATGGAGCCAAGGAGTTCAGAACCAGCCAGGGTGAGAGAGAAAGGCCCCATCTCAAAAACAAAACAAAATAAGCATCTGTGAAAGAGAAATAATGAGTGTGACTGTTACACATTAAGGAACCTACAGAAAGATGAGATGTTATAGGTACTGTGAGTCAGGAGTCTGACCTTATTTTGTATGGTACTTCTGTGTCTACTTAGAGACACTGCAAAAGCAATTTGAATTCTCTTTTGTGGTGTTAAAGATAATAACTAAAGCCTGGGGTATAGCTCAGGGCACGGCACCTGCCTGGCAAGCACGAGGTCTTGAGTTCCATTCCCATTTCCATAAAAAAATAAAGAGATAACAATTAAAGACATTTAATCTCAGCCATTGATACAGTTCTCAGCTATACCAAGAACATTAAAATGTTTACATGCGAAGTATAGATTTCAAGGTAAAAGAAAGCTAGGTTCATCCCATACCATAAAGTATCCTCCTGGCCCACAACCTTTATTTAAATGAATCTTGGAGGTAGAGGTAGAGCTCAATGGTAGAGACCTTACCTAGCATGCATAAGGCCCAGGGTTCAACTGCTATCACTGCAAAAGAAAAAAAAATATTGAAATTGTTGGCTCAGAAACAACTTTAACACAGACTTCACTAGCAAAGCTGTCAACTGTCACCTGATGGCACTGAGCAGTGGTCAGTATCTTGTTGGTCCCCAGGCCTTCAAGAGCTAAAGGTCCCCTATAGCTAGGTAAAAGTTAAAATGAAGCTGAAAGGCACAAAACAAGGTAAACTCCCGAAGGATGGTGCAGCCTGCCCTTCGAGAGACCAAGGCAGAGGATGGATAAGTCAAACTGCCCACAAGTGGCTAAGGTTTAGAGAAGGCCAGAGGTGTTGGGTCACCCTGGCAGTCATCCATGGGGTAGAAAGATGAGGGAGGGGCACTAAGCCCAACTGGGTCTTGAGTATACACTGCTGTCTCTGGACTCCTGGGTGCCGCTGATGCTGCAGCCCTTGTGAGCTCATTTTTCTTGCCCTCTTTAGCTGCCTGGCCCACTTTGGCCTCAGACAATAAGCTCTTTGAAGTTCAAATATGCCAATCTATTTTTAGGATCTTCACTGCTGACCTCAGGGAATCTCAAGTTCAGTTGATGTCTCATAGTTTCAGTCAGCCTGTGACAACCCCTGGTTTCACTCCTTACCAGGGGCTGACTGTGTACTTCAGGGACCCGTGTGCTGCGCTCAGGCCAGGTGTCCTATGTGAAGAGCAGCCCTTCTGATCACGGCCCTGGAGGAGGAATGGCACTGAACATATGCATGCAGACAGGCTTGTGCATGGGTCCTTCTGAACTTGCCCGGGCATTGCCACTTGGAGGGCAGGGACCAGAACCTTCCATTCTTACCATCCAGGGTAGAAAGGAGCTGAATTCCTGGTCAGGTCATCATTTCCTTCCAAATCTGTGAATTCACCAAGCAGTATGTATCTATGGTTTCGAAACATTCTACAGCTCATCCTCCTTCTT
This sequence comes from Dasyprocta punctata, assembly GCA_004363535.1. Classification (NCBI taxonomy): domain Eukaryota; kingdom Metazoa; phylum Chordata; class Mammalia; order Rodentia; family Dasyproctidae; genus Dasyprocta; species Dasyprocta punctata. Next base: position 47,264 of record RJWM01005472.1, on the reverse strand, counting down.
CATGTACAGTGAGCTCTGACCCATGAGTTGCAGCTCTGGGAATATAGGAGGGGCAGGACATGGCAAACACCCAGGAGGTCAGTTTCATGGCCTCTGTGAAAATCCATGCAGCAAAGGGATCAACTGTAGGCAATAAAAGTGTAATGGAAGCCACATGGGTAACTTAAATGTTCCAATAATCATATTAAAAAGAATAGGAAGCCTTGAAAATCTGTGACCATCCTGTTTCTGTCAAAGGGTTGTCCCATAAGAAAAGACATTGAGGTGCATCTCCTTCCAAGTCCTATATGGTGCTCCAGGGATGACCCTGTTTTGGACCATAAATACCTTTTGGAGAACCAAGAGTTTTCCTTTAGGTCTAAAATTTCAGTTAGGTCTCAGGGAATATGGAACTTAGAAGCAGTTCCTTGCTTTCCAGTTTCACTCCTCCCAATCTTCAGGATTGATGACCTAAACTGGGGAGCACTAATTATTTACCTAGCTGGCTGTCACTTGCTATGAAAAATTATTTAGGTTCTTTCTTTGCCTCCCTCTGCTGCCACCCTTCTTATCTTTCTCCTGTGCTTGGTTTAGTCCAGGCCAGTGATAACCTGACTTAAATGGTTTTGCTCCTCGTAGCATATGCAGTTAGTTCCAAAGATACCAAAGCCACGTGGTTCATAGATTTGGCCTGGTCCACACTGAGTGGGATGCATGCTCCTGAGCATGATTTGTGTGCTGTTTCCTCCAGAGTTAACTCATTCCACTGGAGAGAGGAAAAATGAAATGAGAAAAAATCTTCGAGAAGTTTCCCCTGAGCCTCTTTGTTACAACCAAATTGCAGGTTTTGTTTTCACCAGAAGAATTATTTCAAATTCCAACCCCAGTTCAGCCTGTTTGACATTACAGATTCCATGGTGACTCTCCTGTCTTCTTGTTAAGATAGATATCCAGGGCCTGGGGGTGTAGGTCAATAGTGGAGCACTTGGCTAGCATTAATGAGGCCCTGGGTCAGCACTGTAGGTTGTGGGTGAGGGTTTGAGCTGTGCTTAAGCAAAGAAAGGTAGTTCAAGTGTAATGCCAGTTACTCAGGAGATTGAGGCAGGAGGATCTAAGTTTGAGGCCAGCCCGGGCAAGTTAGCAAGACCCTGACTCAAAATAAAAAGGTCTAGGGATGTAGCTCAGTGATAGAATGTTTGTTGGCATGTCTGAGGTCCTGGATTCAATCCCTGGTAGCTAAAAAAAAAAGGAAGAAGATAATTATGCAGTGATCCAGTGTATCTGACATTTCCTGGAACATTAAAAATCTGGCACTTGTGTTGGTTTTATCCTTAGTACTGGAGTTTGAACACAGGGCCCTTGCAGTGAGCTACATCCTCAACCTTTTAATTGTTCTTTATTTTGAGACAAGGTCTCATTAAGTCGCAAAGTTCTACAGGCAGAGCTCAAATTTACAGTCCTCCTGCCTCAACCTCCTAACGTGCTGGGATTACAGGAATTGGCTACTCCACCCACCTTGTTTCTGAAGCCCAGCTGAGTACTGGCTATCCCACCATGCTTCAGTCCTGAGTCAGTCAGTGAATGCCGCTAAGAGCTATGACATCTCCCAACAAGTTCCTGGAAATTCAAGGAAGGCAAATCTGCCACATTTATATTCCCTGCTGTCATTGAAATTCCAAACCAGAACTGAGGGGAATGGAGCTCAAAGAGCGTGACTGGGTGGGCGGGACCACAACACTGGCACGATGACCTCCAAAGGGAAGGTCATCATGCTGCCTCAGGGAATGAGTTTCCTGGGGGTTCCTGCCGTGGGATTGTGAGCACTGGGTTGTGAACACCTGCATGCTTCTGGCTGCACCAAGCACGAGCACTTGGAAATGACGGGGCACCCTCGCCAGTCTCCTCTCTTGCAACCCTCTGCAACGTCTCCATTTGTTTTAACCTGTAGGAAGAAGGAGGATTTACAGATGATAATGCCATGTCTAATCTGCTTTGGGTAAGCTTGACTCGAGCACAGGTGTCCTTCTGTCACTGAGCGCAGTAGGCTCCCCCCGGTGAGTGCAGAGCCAGTAAGAGAGCCCAGGAGAGAAAAGGGTGAAAAAAGCTTTATGACTCGCAGCAAGGTGGACACTGGAGAGAGCTCTCAAAGCAGTGCCTCCCACAACAAGACAAGCAAGGGGCTGTGGTCATGGAAACTCATTCATGTTCTTATAGGAAGGACTCCTCATCCTGCATAGAGGCAGGCACACTGCTGGTCATGCTCAGTGTGAGGTCACACATCTAATGTTTAAAAAAAAATGGAAGACAGGATGCCCCATAACCCCAGGCAGAGAATTAACTAATTAAAATGAGCAAAAATTCAGTTGCCTAAAAAGAATGAATCAGACTGACTCAGAGATTTTGGCTTGTAAGTTTCTCTGAAAGGGTTTTTCTAGAAGAAAAACAAAACTTTGAAGGACATTTAAAGGCGACAAGCAAAGGTGACTGTCCCCAAAAGTACCTGCCCAACAGCTAACACTTGCTTTCACCATGCCAGGTCTGACTTTGATCACAGAGGTTGCCTCTGTGCCCTCCTGGTCTGGTTTTCATACCCTAGGCAGACAGAGCAGAGCTAATCCTCTGACCTTAATTATGTTTTCATTGTGTAATGAAAACACTTTAAAGAAGGTGAGGTTTTATATTAATTTAAAACTGTCAGTGACAGTCCTGGTTCCCCTCTCTGTAACTAGCTTACATAAGTTACAGTGATTTCCGCGTTAACTCAGTCACTGCACAAAACTGACCTGGGCGCATGTACTGCGCCTGTGCGGATTGATTTAAGTGGTACTAGCACTTAAATCGCAGCTGGGCCCTCCTGAAAAGAAAACTGAAATTGCAATGAGTACTTTAACTACCTGTTAGAAAAGTCATTGTTTTTGTCTCTCCCCCACCAACCCCACCTGCCCTCCCCTGCTCAGATAAATCTTCTCTTTTTACCTCTAATCCTCTTGCTTTGCTCTATAGGAACCTGTATATGCTTCTACTTATTCTCCTGCTATACCTGCTGCCCATAAATACCTGTCTTTTGTATCTATTAATCAGGTGAGGAAAAGCCTATGCATGTTAAGCCTCATTGCAATTTCTGAGCAAAAGGGAAGGAGTTTTGGGTTTCATTTGGAAAAGTAATTCACCACTGTGCATGTGTGTGTGTGTGTGTGTGTGTGTGTGTAAGAGTCTGTGACTGTGTCTGTGGTAGTGTGTTATGTGTGTGATTGTGTGTCTGTGTTTAGGAATCTGGGATAGTGTGTATGTATTTAATCAGTTCATGTGTTTGGGGTCAGTTAACACACACTGCATTCCTGGCTTGGGTTTTTAGGGAGACCCAGTGCTATGAATTCACCTCATAACCATGAAACTGGTTCAAGGAGAAGTTTCCCCTTTCAGTCTCCAAGGTTTATATCCTGTCAAGAGCCCACCAAAGGTGTTCATCAGAGTGTTCACTGTCCCAGCTCAGTAAAAGTGTTGTCTTGCTTAGCTTTATAGAGTATGTGGATATGGTAGAAGAGTTTGCATGTGGAAGGGACAGGGAGGAAGTAAGGGCAAGGAAGTGGCCATCTGGTATGATCAGGACTCAGTGGTCCTGTTTAATGAGAAGCCACAGACACCTGCCCCTTCCTATCTACCCACTCTGCCTCATCTGAACTGCATCCTGAACCTGGCCTGGGCTGAACGATATGTGATCATTTTTAAAGCTAAGAATGTTTCCTGTTCCCCTTGCAATATCCCTCGTGTCACAATAGCTGTGAAAAGTAGCCACATCCACTTTCCATCACTCCCATGGTCCTCATCTCCATGTTACCTTTCCATCACTGTGTAGAAGTACCTGAGAAAATCAGTTTATAAGGAGGCAGGCAGTTCATTAGTTTGGCTCACTGTTCAGAGGGTGCAGTGTATGGTTTGGGTCATGGTGAGGCAGAACATCATGGTAGGAGTGTGTGGCAAAACAAACCTGGTCACCTCAGGTTGGGTAGGAAGCAAAGAGAGACAGAAGAAGGGGCAGGTTCCTCATGTCCCCTTCAAGGCCATGACTCCAGTGACCTAACTTTCTCCCCCTAGGCCCCACCTCCTGAAAGTTCCATGACCTCCCCCTAACATCACAAGTTGGTGACCAAGTTGTGCACACATGGGCCTTTTCAGACGTTTCAGATCCTAACCATAGCAAACATCCACCTGTGGAACTGGCCCCAACTCCTTCCCTGAGGCTTCAGTCTCCATATCAGAACTGAGATTTTCTACCTCTCAGGCTGCTGCTCACTAGCAGCCTCATGGTGGCACTGTTCGTTCAGAACCAGCAATGGTGGAGCAATAGATGCTCAGGGTGTCATATGTGAGGTTGACAGGAGAGGTGTCTGGTGGGTCCCCCTCTTCATCTTGCCTTGTCACAAACAGGAACTCCCCACTTCTCCCTGAGGTAGCTGTTTTGCCTTTATGGTCACTGGTTCCTTTTGTGAAGTGAGAAATGCTCATTGTGAGAGCCTAGATCCCAGCTGTCCAGCCAGTGTTCACTCATGAAAGAGGCTGAAATCTGGAGCAAACTGGTGCTTTCATCACTGAAAAGTAAATCAGTACTAGACTTGAAAAGGAAAGCTCTACTACTGAAGTCTTTAGGTATATGTGTGTATCTATATAGAGAGAGTACTTACAAATTCTATGTATCACATATACATAGACAGAGACAAAGACAAAGAGAGAACTAGCTTTCGTGCAGTTTGGGGTTCAGGATCACAACTAAATTGAACAGGATTTCTGGCTCTGGCCCTCCTACACACAGCCTTCCCCACTATCAGTGTCTCACACTACAGTAACAAACCTGTTACAATTGATAAACCTATGTTGACACATCACGTAAAGTCCATAGTTTACATTAGGGTTATTCTTTGTGTAAATTCTCTTGGTTTTGATAAATAGATAATGTCATGTGTCTGCCATTGTAGTATCATACAGAATAGCTCCACTGCCTTAAAGCCCCTGTGCTTTACCTCTTCATCACTCTCAGACCTGTAATTTTTGTCAACCACTGTCTTTTTACCATCTCCATGGTTTTGCCTCTTTCAGAATGTCATAGAGTTGGAATGACAGTAGATAACTTTTGCAGTCTGCCTGCTTTTACTTCATAATATGTATTGTATTTCAGATCCCTCTGTCTTTTCATGGCTTGATAGTTCATTTTTTTAGTTCTGAGTGTTACTCAGTTGTTTGGGTTTACCACCATTTATTTAGCTGTTCATCCACTAAAGAACATCTTGATTGCTTTCATGTTTTGACAGTTATGGAGAAAACTGTTCTAAACATCCATCTGCAGGTCTTTGTTCAGATGTAAGTTTTCAACTCATTTGGATATTAAGGAGCATGATTGCTGGATCATATGGTAAAAGTATGCTTACTATTTTAAGAAAACTCTAAGCTCTCTTCCAGAGTGGCTGTACTATTTTGCATTCTCACCAGCAGTGAATGTTCTTGTTCCGTGTCTTTGCCAGGATTTGGTGTTGTCAGTGTTTAGGATTTTCATCATTCTAATAAGTGCATATTTGTGTCTCATTTTGTTAATTTGTAAACTCTTGATGACATGATGGTAAGTACATTTACTTATGCTTAGCTCATGTCTGTATTCATTGGTGAAATATCTGTTCAGATTCGTTACCTATTAATCTGGTTGTTTGTTTTCTTATTGCTGAATTTTAAGTCACCTTTGTATATTTTTAGATAATAGTCCTTTATCAGGTATGCTTTAAAAATATTGTTTCTCATTCTGTGGTTTGTCATTCTCTTTTGACAGTAACTTCCATAGAGGAAAAATTATTAATTTCATGGAAGTCCATCTTACCAATTTTCTTTCATGAACTACACCCCTTGGTATTTTATCTAAAAAGTGATCTGTAAACCCAAGGTCACCCAGACTCGTACTTATTTACAGTAGTTTCTAGGAGGTTTATAATTTTAGCTTTGCATTTTGCATTCAGGTCTGTGTTCTATTTTGAGTTAATGTAAGATCATTCTGCAGATTTGGTGGGGAGGCTGAGTGTCCAAATGTTGCAGGATTCTCTTTTCTCTGTTGAATTGCCCTTTCTCCTTTCCATTACTCTTTTTTTTATATCTTGCTCTATTGATCTAGTTGTCTGTTTTTTCATCACATATTACAGTTTTCATTCCTATAGCTTTATAATAATGCTTAAAGGTCAGTAGTGTAAGTCATCCAACATTGTTAATCTCCTTCAGTTTTCCATTGGCTATTTTTTGAGTCTTTTTCCTCTCTATATAAACTTTATCAGTTTGTCGATATTGATACCACATAGTCCTACAATTTTGGTAGGAATTGCACTGAATTTATAGATCAAGTTGGGAAGAACCAACATCTTGACAAAACAGTTTTCCTATCCATGAACATGGACTATCTCTCCATGTATTTTTAAGTTTAAGGGAAAAATAACCTTTACCAAAAATAATTTATGTTTCGTTGCTTAAAAATTTAATATTTTAATTCTGTATATTTACTTCTTAGCAATTTTTCCAGATAAATAGAAAGGTTTTTTTATACCATTTAGGTGGTGATTGGTCATTACTATACTCCAAGATCAGATCACTCCTTTGCTTTTCTCCAGCCACTCTGGTGCCTTAACATTAAGCGAGAGAAGAAAATAGAGTATTAAACACTACACAGGTTTCATCAGGAAGATCTCAGTTCAGGCACCAGCATTCATTCTTTGATTCCTCTTAGGCATCAAGGCTGCACTGAACAAGATTTTGCTTTGTTGTCATCCTTTGAAGAGTTGGTAGATAGCTGGATCAGTAGGTGCATTGAGGTCTGAGCGAGGCCTGTGACTTTGTACCGTCTTTTGTTTGAGGCTTTGTGCAGTGATGATGGACTGGAATCTCTCTTAAGGAACAGGCAAAGCTAAATTTCTTTAACAGGTCCCAGAATTTTTTCACTCTGCCTTATTTCTGTTGTTTACTTCTGGGACCATTCTTTTCTAGCTGAGTTTTACCCTTGGATGGATATAAGATTAAAAAAACTTAAAAGTCAAATCACATTTTCTTTTTCTGAAGCTTTCCAATTGTGGAAGGGTTTACCCTTAAGCTTGCCCTAATAGGTATCATTGTATCATGTTCCTGTGTACAAAATATGAAATGAGATTTGCCGTGATTTCTAAGTAGGTGTAGAGAGACAAGCAAACCCATCAGCAATGATGTGGTGACTAGAAAACATTATTACCAGTGCTCCTTTGAGCAGTCTCAATCTGTGTCCTACTAAGTAGCTGTCTATTTTTTCCTTCCCAACTGTTTCTCTACCTTTTGCACACACACACACACACACACACACTCACACTCACACCCTACACTTGCTCTCTGTCTCTTCCTAACACAGTTATCGGGGCCTATATTTGACAGGATGAATTATAGATGAGATAGTCTGCCTCAGTTGTCTCTTACTATCTCAGTCAATCCTAAGTATCTATTGGCTGACCCTAGAAAATGACATAGTACAGTACTTGCTACTATGGGTATTATATTTTCCTCTGTATACAAAGAAAGAAAAATTTAGAAAAGCAAGACAATAGTGAAGTTTTAAAACAAAAAAAAGGCAAATGGACAAAGAGATCCATCTTATTCTCACATTTTGAGCTCTAAAATTTAATAGTCACTTATGATAAATTTTATTAGATTCTTCCATGAATATACCAACCCTATATTCCTTACCCTGTTATGGAGCCATGGAAATTCAGATGGAAAGAATTACCCACTAAGTTGCCAAGTTAAGTAGAAACTTCTGAGGAAATGAAAACTTCTATGTTTAATATTATCTTTAAGAGGGGAGTAAAAAATATTTCTTCCTGACCCACATCTCTCAAAAGAATGAAAACTTTAAATTCTGCGGTGGTCATGTCATGCCCAGCACATGTCCACCATGTCCGTGCAGGAGTCCAGGGGTATCCAGGGCCTGTGGGGAGTGGGTTGTTGCTTTGGGGTTGTCTTGTTTCTGAGTCATCAGCTGTACCCGAGTGCCCCTCCCTGGACTCTGGAGATGTCTCAGAGTTCACTGCAGAACGAGTGATGTTTGAACCTTGGGAGGAGCCCATTTTCTTGGCACTTTGTATGTTTTTTTGAAATATTTAAAGCCAAGAATTATATTGATTTGATTCAACTTCACTCCTGAAACCGCATTTTCAAAGAAAACTTAGTCTTGCTTCAATTTTATGAGGTCTTCCTGGCAAGTCAGCCTTACAGTTTACTTAATACAGATGTATGATTCACAGTGTACCTTGGAATTAGCGTCTTGTCAGTCATGAGCTGGAAAGTGAAGGAAAAGCTTTTGGGGTGGTTTTGGATAGCTTTTAATATAGATAAAATTTAAAACTTTCAGAAAAGTCTCTATAATAGGCATGGCACTCTGCTATATCGTTTCCAGATTCATCAAATCATGACATCTGTTTCCTCCCCCCATTCCTGTTCTCTGCCTAATCTCACCCCTTCTTCCCTCTACCTCTCCCCTGGCTTCCCCTCCCCTACCTCATAAATGCAGGAGTGTGTGTGCGTGTGTGTGTGTGTATTTAACCTTATGTACACCCTCAACCATGTACAACTAGTTTGAAGACATTCTCCTTTCCATATCTCATTGTGTGTTTTCAAATATTTTACCCCATAGCCATGGTACAATAATATGGTAATCAATGAGAGGAACTTAAAATTGATGTAATGTTTATTCCACATCCATGTTCATATCATATCTGTTTACCCCCAGCAAGGTCCTTTTAAACCCCACAACACTTAGGAACTAAGGCAGGATCATGTGTTGCATTGTCTTATTTCTTTAGGAAGTAAAGAAATGACGTTAAATTAACAAGGTAATCTCAAAAACACTTCTGGCTATAATGGCCTGTGAGAGAATACTGTAAAAGGAAGATTCATAAATTAGATGATGGGAACCCCACATTCATGTCTGAAAACAACTTGTGCATGTGCCGACCTGGCTTGGGGCTACTGGACAGGAGACCAGGGACCCCTTTCTTTGATTACATTCATTGTCCAGGGCAGCAAAAAAAATGAACTATGCCAGTCTCCTCTCTCTTCCTGTCCTTATGAGTCCAGACATTATTTCCTACTGGCGCATTAAGGGACAGCAGATCTTTTGCCAGAGTGGGATGGAAAGTCGTGGGTGCACTCCTGGTCCTCCTCTGTCAGGAGAAAGTTGTAGGGTCACTTTGTTCTACTTTGCTGGGGAGATTGGCATACGACATTAAGCAGAGCCCAGTTCTAGTTTGGCATTGAATCCTATGGCACAAAAGGCACCCCTCGGGTCTAAGAAGATGCTAAGTGACAGAGATAGAACAAACCCAGGAGGCCAGCACCAGTTTCCTGTCCTAGGAATGACTGTAGGTGGCTGACCAGCCAAGCCCTCTGGGTTCTCGGGAGGACATCTTTTCACTCCTTCTTCCCTTCTGAGCCATTGGCTGCACAGCGCTGCCCACTCCCGCTTCCTGCCCTATCCTGTGCCCTGCTAGGGGCAGGGAGATGGTGGTACCAGCAGGGACAGTGGGCGGGGGACGGTGGAGCACCCTATGCTGATACCATCTGGGAATTTCTCTCCCCAAACCGCCTGCTCCCACCACCCATGCCCTTCTTCTCCCCTCCCTCCTTCCTCCCAGCTTGTCCTGCAGGCCCTGAGCCTGGGCCTCTGCCTCCTGCCTCATACTCATGTCTGTCCCTCCTCAGTGGCCTCTCCAGACCCCTCCCCTCAAGCCACTCGTCCCCAACCATGGATCCAACAAGCATCACCTGTAGCTTAGAAGCTGACAGAGAGCTTTCTCCAGACCCATTGAGGAACTTCGGGAAGCATTTTTAAGTAGAAAAGTTCTGTAGATGTGTTGTGTCTGCATCCCAGTGTGTCCTCAGTGTTAGCCATGTGGTGGCCTCAAGCCACTTCCATGGGTGATCTGGGTGCCCAGCTGCATCACTGACATCCCTGTGCGAGGGGAAATGCCTCTTCAGTCCTGGCGCCTGTGGGTCACATTCTTCCTGATAAGCTTTCTCCCTGTGTCACTGCCTGCTCCTCCTGAGCTCACATGGAGAAAGGAGTCTAGATTGACCGTGCTGTTGGTAAAGTCTCCTTGTTAACTCGAGTTTACCTAGATGAGTGAAACAGAGCATTGTTTACTTATTCATTAATTTTGTGCCTGCTTTTTCACTCAGCAAATGATACAGGCAAAAGTTCACACCTCTGTCTTCTCTCTCTCTCTCTCTCTCTCTTACTCTTTCTCTCTCTCTCTCTGATTTTCTCTGTTGTACATTTTACGAACAGCGGGTCACAGAAAGTCGAGAGAGCCAGATGACGATTGAGGAGCGGAAGCATCTCATTACTGTGAGAGAAGAGGCCTGGAAGACCAAGGGCAGGGGCGCTGCCAACGACTCCACCCAATTCACTGTGGCTGGCAGAATGGTGAAGAAAGGTGAGCGCCAGTGAGTGTGTGTGCACCTCACATGCACACATGCAAACACAAGTGCGACCACAGGACACATGAATGGACTGTGACAGTTCTGGGAAACAAGCTATGGTCTTTTGAAATCTTTTAAAAACTTTTGTTTTTTTAAACAAAAGGAAGCCGGGCGTGGTGGCGCACGCCTTTAATCCCAGCACTCGGGAGGCTGAGGTAGGCGGAGCGTTGTGAGTTCGAGGCCGGCTTGGGCTACAACGCGAGCGCCAGGCCGGCCTGAGCTACATAGTGTGACCCTGCCTCAAAAAACCAGGGCCGGGAGTTTGACTCAGTGGCTTAAGCGCCTGCCCTGGCAGGCGCAAGGCTGTGAGTTCAATCCCCGGTGCCGCAAAAAAAAAAAATAAATAAACAAAAGGAAAGTAAGAAACCAAAGCAAAACAATTTCACAACCAGCCAATAAGACAGTAACAATCATCAGCACATTGCATATTATTATATTCATAGAAATTGTTTCAGATAAAAGATACAGACATGAAACATTATCTAGAAAATTACTAGCACTAAGCTTTTGCCTCAATGAATCAAAAGAAACCAGCTATATGACATCATTTTTGTTGTGATTGCGCTATTATTTTCAAATATTTCACATTAAAAATGAAATCTGAAGATGACCCTGTGAAAACTACTTTTCACTCAAAATTCTTTTTCTTTAACTGTCTTAACTAATTTTTTATATACATAGATTTTCTTTCGGTTTATCACACAAGTGCAACAATGCAATGGTTACGTATGTGTGACTTATTTAATTCACTGAGAAGTATATTTTCAATACTCATCCATTTAAGAATGAAAATATCTAGTTTATTGTTCCGTATAGCTGAGTAGTATCCCATTACATAGAAATAACACATCTTTTTTATCCATTCCTCAGTCGAGGGGCATTTAGGTTGTTTCCAAGATCTAGCTATTATGACAGCTATAAACATAGGTGCATATATATTGCTATGGTAGGATGTTTTTAATTCTTTTGGGAAGATACCCAGAAGAGGAATAGTTGGGTCAAATGGGACCTCCAATCCTAACTTAAAAACTTTTCTTACAAGTGTGTGTTTCCAGTGCACAGTGACTATATCCACGGTAGGATGTTGGTGCTTATACACGTGACCTCTTGATCCTTTTTACTTCCCCTTCCCCATCACAGTAATGACGTCATGTGAATATTTTCATGATAGTTTGTGGGATATCCCTACCAAATGCCTTTACTTCAGAGTCAGTTTGTGTCATCCTCAGTGGAAGAAGCATCAGTTTTTGCTTCTTTTTTTTTTTTAATGGGGCTGCAGATCCAACCAGAGTCTCACACGTGTGAGGCACGCACTCTACCACTGAGTTACATCCCAACCTTCAACTTGTCACTATTCCAAAACTTATCCACTGGGAAAATGAGTGCAAGTGTAAGTTTCAAAAGTAATCGCAGATCTGCTAATAAATCTCAGTCCATTTTCATAATTATTTTTAAATTATTTCCGTTTTCTTATAACCAGGAATCTGGCTATCCAAGAAAGCTGTTAGCAATAAAGGAGTTTATCTCCTCTTCCTTGTAACTTAATTCCAAGGTCTTTTTCTACCAAAGCAGACTGCTCTGGCCTACAAAGTTGTTTCCAGATTTGCTTTAATAGCTATTTGAAGGGCTCTGTCGTTGCAGAGAGGGGCCTTTCCTGCAGCAGCTCATTGCTGAGAAACCGAGTCCCTAGAGCTGCTCTGAAGGGCAGCTGTGTCCAGAGACTTCATGACCTTGACTGCCATGTCGTGTGTGTAGTAAAGTCATCAGAGAGCTTTGCACTCCATGGGATTGTTTGGTATTTTATTTTATGTCCTATAAGCATGGATAAATATGGGCATCCCTCTGTCGCTGTAGGCACGGAACTTCATTTTCTGAGCTATTATTCGAAAGCAAGTTTCCTAAATTCATGGCCAAAGTGTTCACATTTACTTATTAGTCTCAACCTGTTGTCATCGACCTTAGAAGCTTAGTTTTCCTTCTACTCGAAACTTTTAGGGATCCTAACTGATGAACAGAATCTAACTTATTATAGGCACATCATAATTTTTTGCAGAAGAAAGGAGGGGAGGGTGGGGAAAATCCTGAATTATAGATAACTGGACTCCTACTGAAAGAATCCTTTCTAACAAATCTGTTCTTACTTAATCTTCGAATTGTTGGAGGACAGCAGAGGATAATTTACTCTCATAGAATGAGGCCATTTTTGACCTTTTTCTTCATCAAATCATGAAACTGTATAATCATGGTTAACTTACTCTAGCATATACCCCGTCCCTCCATTAGTGAAGCAGACAAGAGGTCACAGGTTGATAAATACAACTGGAGCTGGGAACTTGAACCAATTTCTGCTCTTGCTAGTATCCTGATTACTTTTTTGCATTGGTTTCTTTTGACCTCTCCCAATTTAAAAATTGTAACTTATTTTTAAGTGAGCTCTTAAGTGTCCCCTCTGACTCGTCTGTACTGCTATCAAAGGAAACGGACTTAACCTGATGTGGGTTTGGATAACAAATAGTTCTTGTGCCTCAGTGAATATGTTTGCTTTCTTGAGTAAATCAGGGATATTTACTTAACACCTGCCATATGGCTTGCATAGGAAATAGTTTTCTTTTGTACTTTTTTTTTTTTTTTTTTTGCATCCTGGGGCTCAAGCCCACTGCCTTCTATTTGCTAACCAAGCACTGGACCACGGTGCTACATCCCCAGTGCTCTTGTACTTTTATTCTAATAATTAAAAAAGAAAACTGTATCTTCCATTATATAATCTTTCAAGGAAGCTTGCTGTCTCACTGAAAACCTTTGAAAATCTGGTAATTAAAACAAATCTCTGGGTGTTCTTACAAAATCTCTGAGTGTTCTTCGGGGATACTTAAAGGGGCACCACCATCTAAGGACTTCACATTTATTACAAAGGAGAACAGGAACATCATTTTCTTCATAAACACACTAATTACTTTCCTTTCCAATCTCTTCCCCTTAGGTTAGGAAAAAATCTTTATCTTTATTAAGTCTTCCCATTCCAATTAGATCCTGTCTCTGTTCTAAAGTTCCATTCTTTACCTTTTGTATATCTGTTACCCTTGGCCCTTCTGAAGATTCCCCATCCTGCTTCCCAGTATCTGTCAGTGTGTGCAACCACACTGGAGGTGAATGTGACCCTCCAAGAATCATAACTCACTTCAGCACACCCTCTTACATGTTTCTGAAAGGTCAGCACTCCTTGGGTCCCTGTCTTGTGCAACGTCACAAGGTCAGCTGGTGCTTACCTCCAGTGCTGGGAACCATTTGGTGGATGGTATGACCATGTCTATTCTTATCTTCCTCTGTGGGAGACAGTACAACTGTGTTCTCTCATCAGTGTCCCCTCCCACCCTTCAAAACTGGTAGCTCCCTTTGTTTGGGTATATTCTAATTTTCTTACACACTCTTTTATTCCACTTACACATCACTGATATGTCTTCCCATTCTTTATCGTTCATTTTTGGAATATCAGTTTGCCAGCCCACTTAGTTATTCGGGACAATAAAATCCTGTGTACAGTGGCAGTTGCCCCACAGTTGTGGTACCTGCCAAACACCCATGCATGTAGATGCACACACAGGTACAGGCAGAAGTTCTTATAAGTTGTAGTCTACACTGGGACTCATGGGGATGACCTGGGTCCTGGGACTATCCAGAAGTAATTTTAAGATATTGCCTTGGCTCCATCATCCATTCTGCAGGTTTGGCGTCACCCACAGCCATAACTCCAGTGGCATCCCCTCTTGGCAGCAAACCGAGGGGCACTACACCAGTTTCCAAACCCCTGGAAGGTGAGTCACCAAGGTGTCCCTTGTGCCCTCAGTTTCTAACTGAGTGTGTCTTCAGAGACGCTCTCTCACTGATGGTTTCTACTTGCTTAGATATTGAAGCAAGACCGGATATGCAGTTGGAATCAGACCTGAAGTTGGACAGGCTAGAGACCTTTCTAAGAAGGCTGAATAACAAAGGTACGTGCCTGAAGCCAGAAGGAAAGCTTTGGCTTATATTCTTATAGCACATCAAGATTTGTATCTTCAACAAGTAGCTAAGAAAACCTTAATAGCCCTGCTCTTCTCTTAGAATCCCCAAATCCTAATTGATTGCTTTTTCTCCTCAGCTAAATTGTCTTCCTTCTATTATAGATTTACTAATTAATATTATAAGCATTATCTTTGTTGTTATCTTTCAAACAATGAAGTTTGGGTCAAGCCTGATGAAATGTATCAAGCTCTGATTTACAGTCTCCCAATAACACGTTTGTTCCTAAATCTGAACCGTTGGAGAGTCATTGGATCAGAATTATAAATTCAACGATTGAGCTTTTAGCTCTGAAAACAATTATAAATACGCAAATATCACCATGATCTTGCATAACCTTCCAATTGTATCAATTTCTACTAAGGTAAAAGCTGATATTCTTTCTTAAAATCACAAATTACTTCTAAGGAAATTTTAGTAAATAAATATTGAGATAAATATTTCATTACAAAAGTCAGTAGAGTTTACAAAAGAATAATATGTAGCAACAGCCTTTTATGGCTTGGTTAAAATGTTCAGTACCAAATGCCAGACATTGGGAATCCCTGTTATTGACAGTGACCCCTTAAAGATTGAAAATAATAGAAAACAACCATTGTAAACCATCAATATAAAAGTATACTAGAGTAACTGAACTGGTAAGAAAGGAATACTAACAATGAGGAGTTTATCACATCTATGTAACAGTGATCTAGGCCATGGTTAGCAAGCAGTGAGCACAGCTAAATCCAGTGCTTCTGTTTTTGTAAATAAAGTTTTATTGGAACGCAGCTGTGCGTACTGTCACTCCTCACTTTTACACTAGAACAACAGAACCGAGTAGTTGCAAACACTGTGCAAAGCCTAAGGTAGTTATTGCATGGTCTTCTGCAGCAAAACTTTGCTGACCCCAAATATGGAATGAGACAGAGGTCAGCTCTCCTGCAGTAGAAAAAGGTCAGCTTCCCAAGGGCTCAGTGGGACTGTGGGCATCAAGGTCAGCCTCACTCCCTCCTACCAATGCACCGGGCATGGTTTGTTCACAGAAGTCAAGTAGGGACCAGAAAACAGCCACACCACCTTGTTCCCCACTGTCGTGTTTTCTCCACTCCTGGAACTTTGAGGAGGAGTAATTTTTAATATATTGCAAGGTACAGTCATGGGGACTGTTTTTTTATAGAACCCTTATGTTGTTTATGTGCTTGTTTGTTGATAGTTGGAGAAACAGTACTCACTGTCACTGGAAAATCTGTTAAGGAGGTGATGAAGTTGGACGATGATGAGACCTTTGCCAAATTTTACCGCAGCATGGATTATAATATACCAAGAAGTCCTGTGGAGCTGGACCAGGACTTCGATGTTATTTTTGATCCTTATGCACCCAAGTGAGTTATTTCAGTCTCCATCTTTCCTCCACCAAACTGGCTTCCTTCACTGCACCCACCCAGTCCTGTGACAGCAAATTTCTGTTGCTGTGTTACTTTCTCTGCCGCAGAACCCTTACAGTTGCATTTTTACTCTCGAACCAGCTGCATGGTGCTGGGGGCCCATAAAGCATACCTACTCCAGACCAGATGTGCACACAGGCAAACCGTGTGTGCCACAGATGTTTGCCCTGTTCAATAAAAATAGTGTTGCTGAATTTTTCACATAACTCAAATATTGCTGTGCACATTTTTAGATTAACACCACTTAGCAGAGATTCCTACATCTGTTCCATTTGACATGTTGACTTCTTATAACCGAAAACTATTCAGATGATATGAGCTCAAATTAATACAAGTAACTAGGAAATCAAGAAAGTGTGTAACTTAGCTTACAATAATGTTCAAAGTCAATAGATCTGCAGGTTTTTAAAGTGATGACCAAAGAGTTGTCTTCACATGAGAATGTCACAAAGCCACCTAAGCAATGTCATTATGATACTAGGATTCTGCCAGTTGCCAAGTACCAGAAAAATGCCTAAGTCAAACTGACTTCAGCAAAAGAAAGGTGTGGAAGGATTTACAGGTTCACAGGCTGAAAAGTGCAGATGTGACCTCAGGTTCCAGGGGTTTGTCGAAATGTGGTCTCTCTGTGGCTGTTTTAGCATGGGCTGCCTTCATTCTTGGCAGGGGGAGAGGGTAACCCATGGGGTGGAAAGTCGTCACCCCCACTCTGGTTTTACAGTCCACCTACTTGGTCAACTGGGCCTACAGCTTCTCTTCACAGTAGCTCCAGCAGAAATTCCAAGTGTATTCTTTGTTGCTCACTTGAGTTCTAAATCCCTCCTGAAGACACCCGTCCCAGCCTAGGGGTAGAAGATGAAACTGGCCAGAGCTAGGGTCTAGGTCCTCCCCAGAGCCATGGAGGGGTAGAGTGAGGCACTTTCTTCAGAAGGAAACTTAGGTGCTATCAGCAGAAGCAGGGGTCCACATGCTAGGCAGGCTACACCCACAGCAACCAGCACATATCCCTTCCTTCATACAGAATTATCAGGGGCACCATCTCTTCCAGAATTTTTCTGTAAGCTGCTCCTGATACATTTTTTTGCATATTTCTGTTTGCCCAATTTGTTTCAATTGTCAGGTTTTCATTTCTTACCTTTTAAAACTGAACAATTTTCCATTTCAACCTTGACATAATATTTGGGGTGCTTATGTACATGATTTAACCATCTTCACCCTACCTAAACGTTACTGTTCATATTGTTGTATAATTTAAAGGTGTGATCAAAACATGAACTGAATGGTTAAATAAAAATAATTTACTACAGTAAAACACATTGCCATTAATGCCCCTCAAAATATTCCCCCATCTTAGTTATTTTTTCTCATTGCTGAGACAACTGCCTGATACCTAAAATTCAAGAAGGAAAGGTTTATTTAGCTCACAGTTTGTGGAGGTTTCAGTCCATAATCAGCTGGTTCCAAGGCAGAGTGGCTCGGCAAAGGGGCAGGGCAGAGTGGGCAGGAGGCAGCAAAAGACCAACAGCAGCAGCAGCAGCAAGCAGCAAGCGACCACTCTCTTCCTGTCCCTTAGATCTTACCCAGGCTACCTACCCTTAGGGCAGGTCGCACTCACACCCTCAATCCTAGCATCAAATCATGAATCAATCCCAGCATCCCATCCTTGATCCCAGCACCACACAGCTGAGATTCAGCCACCTCAGAAAAGCCTAACATCATGAGGCTTTGGGGGGACATCTAGATATAAGCTATGACACCTTCCCTGTGTATATTTTTCTTGTACTTCCTCAAGCAGTTCTAGAAGTCCTCTTCAATGAGTGTCTTAGTCACACTGCTGAACCTTCATGTCTTGAATCAATTCAAAAAGTTTAGCTTTCATAGTCATTTTGACTTTAGAGAAGAGCCAGAAGTCTCACAGTGCCAGATGCCATAAATAAGGTCAATAAGGACACACCATGATATTTTTACAAGCCTGCTTTCTGTTCAGTGGTACTCAGGAGTAGCATTCACTATATTTTTGATCACACCTCCTAAAGACACTCATGAAGGAGCACTTCCTAAGTGACAAGAGCAAAGGGATAAGTGTGTTCAAAGTGAGGGGCAGGATTTTGAGGGAGGTAAATGGCAATGTGTCCTTTCCTGTAATAAATTTCATTAAACATTCACCATACAGTTTAGTTGCCCCTTGTATGCATATGTATGTGTTCTCACTAGTACACACACACAGACGCACATGCCAGGGTGTTATGTATAAAGACTCCCAGGCACAGAACGCTGCACACTTGGAAGCTGAGTGTGGTGGCAGCAGTCTCCTGAGAGGTCGTGTGGCTGTGCCTGCCTCCTCCCCGTGCTTCTCTTTTGCCCACAGACATGGGGAAGTTCCAGGGTTATGGATGGCTTGACAGGGCTGTTTTATTTCAATATATTATTCAAAGTTGTGGATCTTTTTCTCAGGGGCCCATAGGATGAACGGAACCCCCCCGTGGAGGGATGTGAGGGAACTGAAAAGCTGTTTTGTGAGGAGAACTGAGTCTGGCAAGGAGGCTTGGGTGGTGGTTTGTGAATTCTGCAGGGCCACACGTGTGCTATTCCAGAGAGAGAACTGCACCGAGAGACGTTGGTGTAGGAACGAGAGGGGCTGATGCAGCCCCCTAATCTTAGGAGCTGTCTGGCAGTGGAATAAGCTATCCCCATAAGCACCAATGGCTGAGCGCAAGGAGGCTTCTGGGGTTCATGGGGGACCCCCTGCTCAGTGGAGATGATGCTCCCTTCCTCTGCCATGACCCTGCGATTCCACCTCAGGGGAGAGGTGGTAGGAAGAGCCGTATGCTTTACAATGAATGTAGCTGAGGCAGGAGGATTCACAAGCTCAAACCGAGTCTGGGCAACTGAGCTACTTCGTGAGAGAATAGAAACCTAAAACTCAGTGTGAAGGTACTGGGGTGACTTATAATGAAATCAGGAGATAGAATGTTGGAGTCCATGGCCCTGGGTCCCAGACGCACCCATTAAGCAGGCCTGGCTGCTGTTGCTGCCAACCGAGCTGAGCGTGGCTTCACTCTCCTGGCAGACTGACTTCCTCCGTGGCGGAGCACAGGCGGGCAGTGAGGCCCAAGCGCCGGGTGCAGTCCTCCAAAAACCCACTGAAGATGCTGGCTGCCAGGGAGGACCTCCTTCAGGAGTACACAGAGCAGAGGCTGAACGTCGCCTTCATGGAGTCAAAGCGAATGAAAGTGGAAAAGAGTGAGTATCAGGACCACCAAACGCTGGGTGGAGGGGGAGGAGCTAGGCCAGGAGTGGGAAGTGGAGGGCCGGGAGGGGAAATTAGGCAGTGGGAAGAGCTCTCGGCCTAACTTTAAAAGACAGATCAGTTAGGAATCATCCGCTTACAAACACTGTCATTTCACTAAACGTCTTGCTTGCCCAACTTGGCTTTCCTCCCTCCACCTGCCCAGTGTCCTCCAATTCCAACTTCTCGGAAGTGACCCTGGCAGGCTTAGCCAGTAAGGAAAACTTCAGCAGCGTCAGCCTGCGGAGCATCAACCTGACCGAGCAGAATTCCAACAACAGCGCAGTGCCCTATAAGAAGCTGATGTTGTTACAGGTTAAAGGTATTTCCCGGTGGCATGGGGGAACTGCATACTGACCAGTGCTGTCGGTCTGGTCTCAGGAGTCCCAAATGTTCCCCTTATCGCTGGTGGGGGTGGAGTGTGCATGCTTCCTGAGTCTGCCCTGCACCTAATGCCATACTACCCTCCTCACACCTAAGCTTCACAGAATCCTGTGAAGCAGGAAGCATCCTGCCCACTGAGGCTTTGAGAAGTTGCTAGTGTGGTCACAGCAGCTGCTGAGAGACAGACAGAGCCGGAGGTGAACGCAGTGTGCCCCCTTCCAGCGTCTCAGCCTCTGCTCCTGCACCCTGACTCCCTGGCTGCGTGCTGTACATCCCCAGTGCTGCAGGCAGCTACCAGATGCCCTAAGGGTCAGGACGGGCCTTGGCTGTCTCTGCTGAGACCAGCAAGGGTCCACGGGTGCCAGGGAGGAGGGCACATTCCTAGGGAAGGAGTTAGGGGAACGCAGGAGCCCAAGAAGCAGGGCCTAGCGTGCCTTTCTCTCCCTAGCAGGGGAGACCTGAAGGAAAGCAGGAGTGCTGGGTGGGGAGGAAAGGGCTTCTCTGCCTCCTAGTGGCCACTCTGTAGATGGACTGCAGAGACATGGGTGGAAGAAATATCCTCCCCCTGGGCAAAACTACTGCCCTTTGTAGTGTATTGAAGACTGGAAACCAGTGACTAGTTCCCATGGCCTAACACAGAGATGACGCTACATGTGTACTGTGGAAAGCTCAAAACTAATAAATCACTTATTAGAAGGGATGAATGAGACCCCAAGCAGTTGATTGCTATTTAGATGCCCCATGAGGTATGGGGGAAACCTTGAGGAAGGAGATGGGAACCAATGGAAGGCTTGCCTTTCCCTGAAGCAGAGCCAGAGATGCTAAATGTGGGAGGCGGAGTGGAAGGGGTGTGCGTGGCAGTTTCCCTGGAGGGGGAAGCACAGTGTAGCGGTTCACAGGCTATCCAGAGGCGCAGGCGTGGCACAGTCCTGGACAGCACGGTGGCCTTTGGGCAAGCACTGCCGAGGGCAGTGATCACTAATGCCACCGTGCAGCCCTCCCTCACGCTCCCTTCCGTGCCGTCCTGGGTCATGGGAACTGATACAATAGCCTGGGGTCTTTTGAAGCAGGCAAGTCCATAGCAGGGATGTTCCTGACTGGGATAACAGTGACCTTTGGCCTCATCTTCAGGGAGAAGACATGTGCAGACAAGGCTGGTGGAGCCGCGTGCCTCATCCCTCAACAGCGGGGACTGCTTCCTCCTGCTGTCCCCCCAGAACTGCTTCCTGTGGGTGGGAGAATTCGCAAATGTCATCGAAAAGGCAAAGGTACGTATCTGGACCTAAGATGCTGCTGCTGACGCCTCCTCTACACATAGGTGAGATGTTCTACGAGCTCTAGATCCTTGCAAAGCTTTCCAGATACCTGAGGCTTCCTTCAAGTGAAGAAGGACAGGTAGCAGTCTTTCCCTGAGTGTCACTCAAAGAAGCTGTCATGAGGTGCTAAAGGAGGGGATTTTAGAAGCATTCTGACCTGTACCTCTAGTTCTAACACACTGTGTTTATTCCCACTCCTGTGTAACAAAGGGGACCAGCTCCGCTTCACAGCTCTTTATCCTAGGTGCACACCTTTGGGAAGAGAGTCTCACGAGGTGAAGCCAAAAGAGTGGGGCAAAAACTTAACATATGGTCTGCTTCCTATTGAAGATTGAGAACTACTGCTATCAAAAATATTAGCTGGGCATCATCACAGTTTATGTGGCAGGCTGAGACAGGAGGATCACAAGTTTGAGGCCAGTCTAGGAAATTCAGCAAGACTGAAATAAAAACTAAGAAGAACTGAGGATATAACTCAGTGGTAGCATGTTTCCTAACATATGTGAGGCCCTGGGTTCAATCCCAGTACTGTTAAATAAATAAATAAATAAATAAAAAGAATTGCTGACCCTTGGTCCTTCAGTTACACTTCCTTGACTTTATTGAACACGCCCAACCACTGCTGTCTTCCTGTCCCTACAGAGGCAGACACAGTTTCTCTTCTGGTTGTGACATAGGCTACTGTATCCAGCCATGGGCTTTTCTAACCAGGTGATTCATTCTCTCCCCCACCCCCTTTAGGCTTCAGAACTTGCAACTTTAATTCAGACAAAAAGGGAACTTGGTTGTAGAGCTACTTACATACAAACCATCGAAGAAGGAATTAATACACACACTCACGCAGCCAAAGACTTCTGGAAGCTTCTGGGCGGCCAAACCAGTTACCAATGTAAGAGTTACTGTGTTTAAGAGTCTGAGAAGAATTGAACTTCCTTTTCCCTTGGTTCATTCTTCTAAACCAGCTACTTTTTGATGTACAATGCGATGCTTTCCTATTGTTCTTGCCCCAAAGCTGCTGGTGACCCAAAGGAAGATGAGCTGTATGAGGCAGCCATCATAGAGACAAACTGCATTTACCGTTTGATGGATGACAAACTCGTCCCCGACGACGACTACTGGGGCAAAATTCCCAAGTGCTCCCTTCTGCAGGCAAAAGAGGTACAATCCATGTATTGGCCAGCCAGCTTTCTTGTTGCCAGACCAACATACCTGACATACTCAACTTCACAGAGGAAGGGTTTATTTGGGCTCACAGTTTCAGGGGTTTCAGTCCATGGCTGACTGGCTATGAAGCAGAAATCACAGTGGAAGGGCCTGGCAGAGGGAAGCTGCTCACCTCGTGAGTGACGCTGAGTGAGCTGAGTGAGCAAAGAAAGGCCAGTGAAACAGGCTAGAGACCAGATAGAGTTCCCAAGGTCACGCTACCCTGACCCACCCAGACATACCCAGAAGCATGATTCATAGTCTCCCAGGCACATTTCAAGTGGATCAAGTTGACAATCAAGAGTAACCATCCCAGTGCCTGAACAGGGCAATGCACTTAGAGCATTCTGCCTTGGGGTGTTCAATAAAATAGATAATAAGTGTCCAGTGAAGGACAGCCAGCTTTAGTACCACCTGTCAGACACTGAAGGTCTTTAAAACCATTGCTTCCATCTGAAATACTCATACAGAAATCAAAATGCTATTCAGAGGTGGCAGAGATCACTGAAGACATTTATATTTTAGGCAAAATGTGTTACTTAGCCCTATCTCCTGAATTTTGTAAGCAAAATTTTTGGTTCTTAACAGTCAGCAATGGTAGATGCATCTATGTATAATATAGATTTTCTAAGTAATGTAATTTTTTTCTACTCTACTATGATATGGAGGACATAGAGATGGGAATAACATTACAGACAAAGAAATAATGAGGAATAATTTTTAAAAGAGAGTGAATTTGAGGCTAGTTTATAAGTTAAGTTGAATTTGGATTGCTAAAATAAAGGGAGAAATTATTTTAAGAAGAAATAGTAGAACAAACCACAGGCATGAAAATAAGGGATAGCATTATGTTCATAGCAAACCTCTAGTACAAGTGTAAGTATGATATGATCCTTGCCCTTAAGGCTGTTGGAATTGTCCACAGGAGGAAAATGATTACTGGCATATATCAGTAGCTGGCATGTATGAAATGACCTGTATTATGTTAAATGAATGAATAAACAAATATGAAGGGAGAAACAAGGGGCAAAGGGAGGGAAGAAAGAAAGAAGGTAAGAAGAAATATTTATGGGACATTTTTATAAATCAAAAGTTAAGTGGTGTGTTAGCAAGCTTTCCATCACTGTGACAAAATACCTGAGAAAAAACAACTTAATGGAGGAAAGGTTTATTTGGCATATGGTTTCAGAGGTTTCAGTCCATGGACAACTGGCTCCATGACTTTGGAGACTGAGAGGAAGGGGCTGAGGACAAGTTAAAATCCATAAGGTCACTCACCCCATGACCCATCCCCTTCAACTGGGCCTTATCTCCTAAGTTTCCATCGTCTCCCAGTGTTGCCATCAAAATTATGACTCCAACAGTGGATCAGTACACTGATTCAATTAGGATCCTTGTGATCTGATCACTTTACAAAAGCCCAGAAGCTGCCAACCAACCAGACACCAAGCAGTACATCAAACAGGGACCCTTTAGGTTTAAACCATAATAAGTGGTTACTGTTAGGGTTTTCTGGTGCAATAGAGAAGCAGAAGGTAAAAAAAGAAAAGAACGTGTTTATTGAGGACGTGGAAAGGAGCATACAACCTGTGGCAGTGGGGCTATCTCCTTCACCAGAGACAAACATTGCTGGAGGTTTTATGACCTCTGACTGGAAGTGGCACTTGGGGTGGGTATTGATGATGTGTGAGGAACTGATTGGAATTTTCTTCACACACAAATGGGAAAGGGAGTTGCAGTTAGAGCTGAAGAAGGAGGAAGTGGGAAGCATTTCCACTTTGGCCTTCTGCCATGTTAGACCACCACCATAATTGTACACTAATTTATACTAGGGCAAAACTCTTTCAGTTATGAGTTCAGACGAGGATTAACTTGAGCATTAGGACAGCAAGGAAGAAGTCATCCCACAAGGCTTGGATCTTGTGACCTTTCTGTTCTATTGACTGCCCCCTTAGGATCTGTATCACCACCCATCTGCCTTACTGGCTATGCAGACCCATCCAACTGGAGCAGGTCCTTGAAGCTAACAAATATTTTTGTGCCATTTCCCTAGGTCCTGGTGTTTGATTTCGGTAGTGAAGTTTATGTGTGGCATGGGAAAGAAGTCACATTAGCCCAGCGAAAAATAGCATTTCAGCTGGCAAAACACTTATGGAATGGAACCTTTGACTATGAGAACTGTGACATCAATCCATTGGATCCTGGAGAATGTAACCCACTCATTCCCAGGTACTTCGGCAGCCTGGGCATCGTGTGGCACAGTGAGCAGGGTTCCCTTGCAGGCTTGGTTCTTCCTACAGTCAGCTACTTACTACTCTTTATGTAAAGGTTTCAGTTTCGTAAAAGATTCCACGGCATGGGCCATGAATAGTCACAAGATGAGCATTTCTTTAACTTCTACCAATCAAATGTGAAATACAGATGTGTTGCAGTCTTCAGGATGTTGTTTGTGTCATATTTAATTTTTTGAAGTAAATGGTAGATTCCCCCTTCAGCATTCCAGGTGCAGCTGTGGCAGACAAGCAGCGACTGTTAAAACAAATTATACCCTGAAAAGCTTCCCAGGATCTGGAATTCTGCCACTGATCTGAAGGTGCAGAAGGATTTATTTGGCAGAGGATGCCATTTATGCTTCTTGAGGTGGAAAGAAGGAGGAGGGAATGGTATTGAAATAATGACTACAGTTTCAATATTCTCTGCAGCAAACTGGGCTTTTGAAAGTTATACTGGCAAATCAGTAGACTATGTACAAACTGTAAGAAATATGATCATGGGGAAAAAGAATTATTACCTGCAAATGATTATTGCTTTTTTACCTACCAGACCCTCTCCGCAAATATGATTTCTGTTTGTGCCATATAATGAATTAGGATAGTTATACCACCAAACAGCATAGAATAGTTTTCAAATTTCAACTTGCCTACCTAGTTTCTTGCTTTCAAAATGAATTACAGATCTATTATCAGTTTATTTCCTTAAGGATTAAAAGTAATAATTATGTCAGTGCAGTGAAAAATTTTAAATCTTTCTTAAGCAAATGTTTATTTAGTATTAGAACTGTAATACCCAGGGTTTCAAGGACTGGATGGAAAACTAAGATCTTTTATTCACTATAGTAAAATAACACTGAAAGGCAGAATCTATATGATGGCTAATTTATATTCGGGAGCAACATGATCACAGATCTGAGAGCAGGTGAGCAGCTACCTAACTCACTGGTCTCCAGCGCTTCTGCAACAGACTCCCTGGAGGGACTTAAAAAATAAAATGCACATGTCAGACCTAGTCCTAGAGATTTGTAGCAGCTCTTGTGAGTGTCACTTGGTGTCAGTGTGTCATACAAGCTCCCCAAGGACTTTTAGGGGCAGCCAAGATAATGTACCCAGTGCTTCCTGACAAACAAGATGTAATGGTGCCACCCCAGGCCAAGGTGTCGACTCAGAACAGATCCCTTACACTGAAGGCTGCTGTGTCTCCCCGACAGCCTCACAGGGCAGGTGAATTTTCCAGAGTCACTGACATTCAGCTCCTCACTCTCCGAAGAGCACAGAGTAGAAGTATTTTCATTCTGTGCTTTTTCTGCTCCATTCCCTTAGAAACAGGCCGCTTCTTTGATGTGATGTTGGAAACTGTGGTCTTGAACAAATAAGAAGTGACTGGAGTGTGGGCACAGTGGAGTCATGAGAAGCACAGCTTTGTTGGCTGGGACAAGGCACCCTGTTCCCAGTTCACAGCACAGAGGCTGATCTGGAGGAGAAGTGCCTGTCTGTCACTCTCAGAGCTGTGCCCTCTGAAGCAAGCATTTTCTCAGCTCAACTGTTTTCTAAATGATCTGATTTTGAGTGCAGTGTCCAATCCTGTAACCCTGGGACTATATTAGACCTCTTGTATTACTGAGTCTTCCCTGCCTGAAACAAATGTGTGAAAGTCATCTTTATGCAAGATGAAAGCATAGTATGTCCGCTGTGTAACAAGAGACTCTGGATGTCCTAGAGAGATTTGTTGTAACCGGACAGAAAAGCATAGAGGATGTGAGGAGAGCTCCCTTCTCACTGTTGATTGATCAGAGGGCCCCTCATGACACCTGCAGGTCACTATGGTAGGCGTAGTAAGCAAGTAGGATACATGTGTGTGCCAGCCCAAGAGATCCACTGAACGAGAACTTGCTAGAATGCAAGAGCAGCTCAGGCCTGACACGATTCACATCACACACCTCTGCTGACACAAAGCCTTATAAAGTTTCTGGCTAGAACAATAGAATGTTACTCATTTGGTAAAATTCATTTATTCTGTGTACCACTCATGCAGTATTTTGATTTTTTTTCAATAGCTATGTATTGTTACTGTTTTTGTTTTGTTTTGTTTTGTTTTGTTTTGTTTTGTTTTGGCAGGGGGCAGTATTAGGAATTGAACCCAGGGCCTTGATACTGAGCTACATTCTCATTACTGCCAAGGCTGGGCTCGGACTTTTGATCCTCCTGTCTTAGCCTCCCAGAGTGCTGGGATGACAAGTGTGCACCACCACACCCAGCTGCCATTTTCGTTTTCAGCACCTTGTCTTTGTACAGAATGATTGAATTGGGTTCCTTTTTTGTCCACTTCCACTCCACAGAAAAGGACAAGGGCGGCCTGACTGGGCAATATTTGGGAGACTTACAGAACACAACGAGACTATTTTGTTCAAAGAGAAATTTCTTGACTGGACTGAACTGAAGCGGCCTACTGAGAAGAACAGCGGGGATCTTACTCAGCAGAAGGTATTCCAGTGAGCAGGCGTCAAACGCGAAGCTTAGTGTGGGTTCCAGCAAAACGTGCGTGGATAGTCAGCGCCTTCTGGGGGTGCACCAATAAAAGAGCAAAGGGATTTCCAGTTAAATTCTCAAATCCACTCCCAGAGGCCTCCTGCTAAATGTAGTCAACAGCCCTTTCAGCTGTCCTGTGATAGCATAAACAGGGCTGTTGGGGGTACGCCTTGGGCGGAGCACTTGCCAAGCAGGTGGCGTGAGTGAGACCCTGGGT
Source organism: Dasyprocta punctata (assembly GCA_004363535.1). Classification (NCBI taxonomy): domain Eukaryota; kingdom Metazoa; phylum Chordata; class Mammalia; order Rodentia; family Dasyproctidae; genus Dasyprocta; species Dasyprocta punctata. The sequence continues at coordinate 20,061 of RJWM01005472.1, read as the reverse complement.
TCCATCCGCAGCACCACGGAGAGAGGGAGGGAGGAAGAGGGCAGGCAGTTGAAATAACATTGAGCATGACAGGAAATAGCTATAGGATCAGAGGCAACTGAACACACATTTCTGTCCCCTGGCAGGAAGATCCGAGGGCTGACATCAAGCCCTACGATGTGACGCGGATGGTGCAGCTGCCCCAGGTGATAGCCGGAACCATCCTGGATGGGGTGAACATTGGCCGTGGCTATGGCTTGGTGGAAGGGGATGACAGGAGGCAGTTCGAGATTACTAGTGTGTCCGTGGACGTCTGGCACATCCTGGAGTTTGACTACAGCCGGCTCCCGAAACAGAGCATCGGGCAGTTCCATGAGGGTGATGCCTATGTGGTCAAGTGGAAGTACATGGTGAGCACTGCAGGTTAGTGACACTTCGGTCTCTCCACGCAGAGCAGGACTGGACAGCAGGACTCACTGCACCACAGCTGCATACGTGCAGGGTGGTGAGCTAGCCGTGCACTGCTGAGGACCACCTAGTGAGCCCCGGAGACGGGAAGCAGGGCGGGGCTCCTCCCAGCCCAGCATCACCGCGTCTCCAGTGCTCACCGACAGGAAGCAAGCCTGACACTTTGGCTTCTCCATGGCCTTCACTGAGTCCCCTGTCCCAGGCCCCAGGGGTTTTCCAGGAAAATGGCAGCCTCCAAGGAGCACTCAGCTATGTGTTGCCCCCCAAAATCACTAAGTAGACTACATCTCAATGACTTAAATTAGAACCAAAATGGTAAAGTAACATTTTAGTAAATACACTAAAATAAAAAGGCATTTTGGGGTCTGGAGCTGTAACTCAATGGCACAGCACCTGCCTGGCAAGCACGAGGTCATGAGTTTGATTCCTGGTAGCAAAAAAAAAAAAACTTTTTTGTTTGTTCGTTTGTTTTTAAGTGAGAGGTCTGGGGATGTAGCTCAGTGGTAGAGCACTTGCCTAATACACTCAAGGCCCTGGGTTCAATCCTCTGCACTGCAAAAGAAAAAAAATTATTTCCTGTGAGTCTGGGTTAGGACTCTTCGTGGTTCCTGTAGGAGAGATATTCTGAGATATGTTCTTGGCTGCTTCACACTCAAGGCCTTGAAGAGAAAGAAGGTCCCGTGCACTTTGGAGATTTGGTCCACTTCCTTGTCAGGTAGTAGCCATTGTCCACAGTGCTCCTCAACAGTGAGAAGCACGCTTCTGTCACAGCTTTGTGATCTTGTGACTCACCTCGTGAGAGAGCTTATTGATCTCCTTGCTGCCCCATTTCTGAAGGCGCAGTAAATCAGGGAGCACAGTATGTGTTTGCAAATCGGAAACCTGGAAACTGAGAACCCTTTGATTTTTTTTTCCTGATTTATGAAAGATAAACCTGTTAACCAGTGGACATCATTCACTGAGCCCTTACTCTGTGTGTGACACTCTGTGAGGGACGCATTAAGAATTTTACACCCTGCCTCCAAGCAGCATGTGGTGTAGATGACAATAAAGCAAGTGTCGGAGAGGGAATGTCTGCTGTGATGATGAGGAGAGCGACTGCCTTGCATCGGCTCCGCCAGCAGTGGGGAGGCCCAGAAGGCCAAGACGTGGGCGGCCACCAGATGGGTGTCACCAGCAGGGTGGGGGTGGTGTGATGAGCACAGCCAGGCTGCAGCTTGGAGCATTCCACTGGCCATTAGGTGTGACGCTGGTGGCCTAAGCCTACACAGCACGGTGACTTCCATTACACCAGTTTCTCAGGTGAGCAACAGAACAGCAAGACTGAGTAACCTACCTGAAATTGTACAGCCAGTAGGGGGAAGACTTGGCCACTGAAACCCAAACTGGCCCCTTTCCAAAACCAGGTGTGCTGTGACGCCGCTGTGGTATTCATCCTGCAGGAGGCAGACAGAGTCTGAGTCCCAGCACAGGATTTGGGGTGACAGATGTTGGCCATAAGGAGGAACTAATGGTTCCAGACACCAGGTCACAGTGAAACTAGTTGCAGGGCTGGGCCACTGAGCACAGCAAGCTTCAGGACCTTCCTAAATACCACTGAGCAAGAAGGTCTCACGGGGCCTCTCCTTCCAGGTGGGGGTGGGGTATGGAACAGGACCCCAGGTGGAGGGACGTTTCCCATCTATCTCTTTCCTTCGCGGAATCAGAACTGCGCCTGTCTCTTCCCCTGAGAGACCACCACCGCCCTGGAGATGACTCCATGGGTGCTAGAGCACAAGGCCAAAGTGTCAGAGGCCCAGGCTTTGTTACCAGCTGTGCATGTGGACTGAAGGAGTGTAACCTGCCTGGCTCACATCATAATGTGTTGTGCGTGATCTTAGCACCGCGCCTGGTGCATGCTCAGGGGATCTTCCTCTGCCAGCGGCCGAATCACTGTCTTCAGCTGGGAGACAGGATCACTTGGGCCTCCCCAGAGTGACAGATTCCCAGAGGCTCAGCAAAGGGGACCTCAGCTCCCTGATGTGCCGCAGACAGCAAGTGGACATGACAATCTGCACTGCCGGTGGCAATGAAGACATTAATAGGGAACTGAGTGTGCAGAGGGGGCGGGGACTACAGGGCTAAGAAGTTGTGGAACTAGGAATTTAAAGGAAAAAGCTTTAAAGGCACTTGTATTTCCCAAGGTGCAGAAAGGGAAATATGTGTTTGATAAAACGAGACAAAGGGGCAACACAAGTTGATATGTAGTCACTTTCTTGTCTTCGCTGTTATAAAACAGAAGTAGTAAGTGAATGAATGGCTAAAACTGTATTAAAATGAATTACTGTAATTTAAAAGCATCAATCTAAGGTTTCTGAGATTTTCATTGACTACTTACTTGGAGGCTTCTAGGAAATAATGACTTGACCCCAGGTGATCCCTTTTAAATTTCTTCCCAGTAAACACAGTGTACGTCTCACAGTCAGCTCCAGCAGTATCTTTATGAGCAAAGTTACAGCTTTGAAAAACTCCCCCTTTAGAGACTGAAGTTAAAGTAGGGAATGAAGTTAGAGTAGGGAATGTTCAGCCTCAGTGCATCCATCCAGGAACAAAGCAGCCAGCCCATGGCATTTAGTCACTGTGGCCATCTCAGAAGTGCTAACCCTTGGTGCCTGCTTGTCCAGCTCCCCATGACTCATAACCCATCAGGGCTACACCCACAAACAAGACCGAACTCAGAGTTTGGGGGGCTCATCTTGGTCGGGGTGAGCAGAATCAGCAGCTGTAGAGGGAGTACAGTCTCCTCTTAGACGGTGCTTATTGCCCACATGGGTCTCCATCTGTCCTGCCTCAGGGCCATCTACAGGGGTGCAACTACAGGGTATGGCTTACACCTCTCTGCAGGGTCAGGAGATCCAGCTGGAAGAGCCCAGTAACTTGGAGTCAGGTTACTTCAAGCAGTGATGTACAGTAAAGTTGCTAGGTGGCTGTGCTTATCAAAATGCTTTAAGAAATTCTGAGATTAATTTGTGAAAACTGTTGAAAAGTACTTTACTAAGAAAGGGACCAAAAATGAAATAGGCTGGCCCCTGATGTCTCAAGAGTTTGAATGCGATTTCCTCATACCTTCAAACCTCCAAACAACTCAAGATTCATAAAGAGTGTTGGAGCACAGAGTGCAGAGCCAGAGAGTGCTCTTGTTATTAATTTTTAATCTGTATGGGTGTTAATATCCACTACAATCTAGTCTTATTGACCCCTGGCTCATCAGTTTCCTGTTACTGTAACAAAATACCTGAGATAATAAACTTATAAAGAGAGAAAGGTTTATGTTGGCTCACGGTTTTAGAGGTTTCAGTCCGTGGTGTTGCACTGGGCCTGTGGCAAAGGTAGCACATCATGGCAGAGAGTGAGTGATAGATCAAAGCTCACTTCATGGCCTGGACATGAAAAAAAGGAGACAAAAGAAGAGGTAGGGTCTTACTCTTACCCTCAAGCTAGAAGATCTCCCAGCAGCCCCCACTTACCCACCTTCTCTGAAGGACCTTGCCTGAGCACAGTCTTGTCAACCCTTACCTAACTAGGTGTTATGGCAGCCATCCACTCTGCTCATAACATTTATCTTGTCTAAAATTGTCTTGCCCTTCCACTTGCTTATTACAGTGAATACCCTGCAATGCTGTGCAACTGAACCACTTGGCCTATGATGGTCTTCAGAGATGGTGGTTCTCTGCTGCCGGTGTCTGTTGAGTGCTCACAAAGTGCCAGATAGGAGGACACTCAGCACCTCCGCCTGGTCTCCCTCTGGGGACAGGAAGGAAGTCGCTGGTTATTTGATGAAAGTGATAGGTCAGCAATTTACCTCTTCCATTTCTGACCGAACTTGGAAATTTCAAAGCTATCATCTTTTTTATTGAAACTAGAATAGTCTGCATTTCTTCCTTTGCATTTAAAGTTGGTCCAGCTGTTGTTCTCAGTGCTGTTTCTCCACCAGCTAATCTTTTGCTAAAGAGAGATGTAATGTGGAAAACACACGTGTCTGTGTAAACCCGTGGTCCAGCTCTGGCATCACTGTTCCTTCCTGTCACACACTTAGAGGGACCTGTCACCTTCCTATGGGATGACACACATTTGCCTTCGGGTACCAAGAAGGTCCCTGTCTGGGTCTGGTCCATTAGGAGAGGGTGGCTTCTCTCTTCCTGAGAGGACTGACCTGCCCCCAAGATGTGCAAGTCTCTCAGCCCCATATCCTGAGGCTAAGTGTTAGCTGTCCCTTTGGTTTCTCAGCTGTTTCCTCGCTCTCTGCCCTTCTTTGTTTGCAGTGGGAAGCAGACAGAGGGGAGAGCACGCAATTCGAGTGGCCGGCAAGGAGAAATGTGTGTATTTCTTCTGGCAAGGCCGGCACTCCACTGTGAGTGAGAAGGGAACCTCAGCCCTGATGACGGTGGAGCTGGATGAGGAGAGGGGCGCCCAGGTAAGAGGCTGCCCAGGGAGTCTGAGGGGACACTGCCCAGCCTGCTCTTACCTCTGCAGATGTCTTATCCTCCAACCACTGCAGGGTGATCTGGCAGCCAATGTGTCTGCAAGTGGCCACTCCACAAAGCCAGTACCAGTGGCCAGGAGTGTTTCTGAAGGTTTTCACCTAACCAATCACTGAGGAATTACAAATCCAACAAGGAGATTCATTACCCACTTTGAAAATTGGGGTGCCCAGCTGGCAAGGATCCAGTACAACAGGCCCCTCTTATGCTTTCCTCAGGAAGCTCCACTCAGGAGAACTATCCTGAAGAGCACTGTGGGGTCAAAACCTTAAATACTCCATCAGTTGCTCTGCTTGCACAAGTTCTGCTGAAGGGAGAGGAACATGGAATATTCCCACTGGGTGATTTTTGCAGAGCATGTTGAACTGTGTCATAGATCTAAGCTACCTCCCAATCATTTCCAGCCCTTCCTAATGTCCTTCCTCACTGCCACAGCCTCCTCTTCCTCTGCACAGGCTGCTGCAGCCTGCTTGCCAACCTCAGACACCCCTTTTCACACTTCCCTCAGACTTGTGGCCTCTGGGATGCTTCCCTGCATACAGATGTGCAGAACCTGGAAACTTGAAGAATTTTTTATAGCACAGTACTCCAGCCACTTAACATGCAGCTGACCATTAGTGCCACCCCCACTATTTTATTCGAATCCTGCCCCATGCTTCCCTTGCCCTCTGTCCCTTTATTATGTTTTGTCTGCTTCAGTACTTTCTACCCCCTGAAGCCACACAGTCATGGTACGGACTTATTCATTATCCATCTTCCCTGAAGAGCAGGAAAGAGACCTAGTCAGTACTGGTGTTAGAGCACTAGGGCTTGCATAATGCCTGACAGTTTCCCCCACCCAGTCCAAGGGCTGTATAGATATTTCTTTTCAGTTTTTGGATGATCTCATCCTTTGGTTCCAGTAATTAACAGCTAACTCTAGGGTTTTGAGAACACATGACACCATGTACAAATATTTTCCCTATTGTGGATGACTGACTGAAAATAGCATTGAGGAAAGAGATCAGAGAAATTTTCTCCAGACACAGAGCAATGTGCACTCAGCCTTTTGGAGTCCTCAAAACTGATGATCTTACCTAAAAAAGCATTGTAATGCTTATTTTCTACTGTGAAACATATTTTAGAAATAGTGGTTAGCAAGAGTTGCATTTTAATTTACTCCTAAGAGTAGGTAATCTCAACTGCTTTTTTTTCTGCAAAGGCAATGAGTGAACAATGTTTTAATCATGCCTGAACAGCATCCAGAAGAGTTTTGAGTCTTAATCTCTCTTGATGGGGGCATTTTGTTATCAGTCTCCCTAATGAAAACATCACTGTAGACACTTGGTATAAAACAGTGCCATAGGATGGCACTTGATTGATCTTTGTGCAGAACAGACCAAGATTGGCAAGTTGACGCTTGGCAAAGAATGTTTCCTGTCATTCAGTTCTCCTCGACTGCCAGCTCAACAAAACATTTCCTCTTTAAGGGAAAATATCCTTCCAAAGTGAGAGTGAGTCAACTCACCACTAGCATCAGTTGTGGTGCCGCTGACCCCTGAGGGGAGAGAGAGTGTCAACATAAAGCAGGGAGGTCCCATGAGAAACACAGTGCCCATGAGCAGACTGCTGGGATGGTTTCTTAGCTTCCCATTACCTTAAAAAATACCTGAGACAATCAACTTAAAAACAAAAAAGGTTTACTTTGGTTCATGGCCAGCTTCACTTTTAAGCCATGATATGAGGGAGTATATCATGGAAGAACAAACCACTCACATCCAGGAAGTGAAGCAGAAGAAAAGGCTGAGGTCCCACAGTCCCCTTCAGGGCCACGTCCCTAATAACCTAAAGCTTCCCACTAGGCCCCACCTCTTAAAGGTCCCACCACCCCAGTAGCACCACACAAGGCACCAAGCCTCCAAATCATCAGCCTCAGGGCCACATGAGATCCGATCTATTGCAGATGGTTACAAAGGATGCATCCCCACCCCCAGAATTACTAAGTCAGTGATTAGTCATCCTTGTTGCTGTGAGGTGCACTTTGTTCAAAGTGTATTAATCATGTTACAGCCATATCACAGAAAAGTATTAAAATGTCAAAATTCATGTCCCTGTAGAATATTCAACAAGAGAAAAATAATGAGAAAAATGAGTGTAAGACAACAGAAAATAACACTTCTATTTTTGTTTAGGATAAAATATAGACCTGGAAAATGCTTTGAAAGGAAGCAAAGACACATTAAAGCAACAGCACTTATCTTTGGGTAACAGTACTGTCACTGGTTTTTGTGTGTAAGTCTCACAATTTTCAGGTGTCCTGCAGCAGGCAGGCACTGGTTTGCGACCCTGAAAGCCCAGCCCTGGGCTGACTGCTGTGTTTAACCTCGCAGGTCCAAGTCCTTCAGGGGAAGGAGCCGCCCTGCTTCCTCCAGTGTTTCCAGGGCGGGATGGTGGTGCACTCAGGGCGCCGCGAGGAGGAAGAGGAAAACTCTCAGAGTGAGTCACCTTGACGGTCGGGCTTCATACTGGTTTTTTCTCGTCTCAGAAGGTATTTTTATGAGTGAGGAGGCATAAAGTGAGCCTGTCTTCATCTAGCTGTGGCTTTGCCAATGGAAACCTGATGCTTGCCTGATAAATCAGCTCTTCATCCCTCCATCGCACACACACACACAACACACCCAACACACACACAGGCACACACGTACCCACACACCCACGCATGCACGCACACTGTGGTATTTCCTTCAGGACCATCTTTGCGTGGAAGAGGCCAGAAGATCACTTTGCCTTGAATTAAGTTCTCTGTCCATGCTTTTTAGGGGAGTAAATAATCAGTGGCTCATCCATTACAAATTATAATCTTTTATTGGCCACCATACCCCACCAAGAAAAAAAAATCTGAGCGTTAGACCTTTATGACTTACTGTGTAAATTGTGGGGAAGTATTTCTGCATCGTGAACTTTTGGCAACCTGCTTCTAACACCAAAGTGATTTGCTTTCTGGAAAGCCCAGATGCAATTCTTGCTCGGCTGAATTCAGGCTTCAGGAGCCTCAGTCTCCCTGGTTCTCAGGAGCCCCAGCCCTGGGTGGTTGCTGCCCAAGTGCATAGGGGATCCGCGCTTCAGGTCCCTGGCTCGGGTGCTAACTGTGCGGCTGGCGCCCCCTGCAGGTGAGTGGAGGCTGTACTGCGTGAGAGGAGAAGTGCCCGTGGAGGGGAGCTTGCTGGAGGTGGCCTGTCACTGCAGCAGCCTGAGGTCCAGGACCTCCATGGTGGTCCTCAACGTCAACAAGGCTCTGATTTACTTGTGGCATGGATGCAAAGCGCAGGCCCACACGAAGGAAGTGGGAAGGACCGCAGCAAACAAAATCAAGGAACAGTGAGTATTGATTGTGTGCCTGTGAAGAGCTGTCCTCAAAAGGGGCCTCCCAGAGGTATGAGAGAGCAGGCCAGGAGAGCAGAGACCTGCATGGACACCTGTTGTATCCAAGGTGACGTCAACAAGGTACAGCTGGGTGGACTTTGGTATTTCAGGTTGGTGGGACATACGATCAGCCAGGACCTCTGGTACACGGGCATCTCCAACTTTCTGAGGATTCGCCTGCCTTGGTGAATGGCAGCACTGAGCAGGTGCAGTGGTGCAGGCTAGCAGTCCCAGCCTTAGAGGAGGCTGAGGTGGAAGTGTTGCTTGAGCCTAAGTTTGAGGCCAGCCTGTGGCATAGCAAACCCCATCTCCGAAAACAACAAGAAGCAGCAGACATCACTGAGAGCAAAGGAAATGAGCCCAAAAGATACATCAGCTACATCCTCATAGGTACAGTTCAGCTTTCAAATTATAGACCTAGAATCCTGTCATATTTAAAGAGCAAATTTTAAATATCTTTCAGGGATTCCAAGACTTAGTTTTGTCAGAACAGAAGAGTGGGAAAAGCTAAAGAAGCATTTGGGAGGGCCGTGAGATGTCCCTGTTAGAAAACAGCACTGTGCCCCTTCTTAGCCAAGTCCCCAGCAGATGTCCCTTGGGCAGAGCACCCTGGTATGGGTCTCCTCCCTCTCCCAGGAGGCCTCTTCTGGTGGCAGAGTACTGAGCGAGGACCCGGGGAGAAGGGGCATGGAGCCTGGTGATGGACAACCCAGAAGGCGCCCCCCACCCCCCAACCTCTACCCCCTGGCCAGGTGGGCGGCCCTGTGGCTCTGTTCTTCTAGCACCGTACAGATGGGCATCACAGGCACCCGTGAGAACCCCTGGGAGGACCTCGGTAACTTTCCTGTGTGGCCCCCACATGCCATCAAAGCACAGTATGGTGTAGCCCGCTCTCCTGGCACAATACTGAACAACGGGGCCTGCTTTCCTTGTGACTGCTGGAGAATTTAGCTCTGTGGGGCGAGGGCAGAGAGAGGAAGGACACACATGACCTTCTGGCCGGCAGACAGAGGGAAGCAGTCTTGAGCATCGCTCTGTGGGCTGTGGAGCAAGAAGGGAGGGGAAATTGTGCTCAGCAAGCTGCCCATGGGCATTCAGCTCCTGTCACTGTTTTTACCTAGACCACTAAGAAAAAAGCAAAACAGAGAACTTCGTTCATTTACTTCCGCATTTAGCAAATGTATATTGAGCTCTTCTTTGCTGCACAGCATAGATTAAGGGACTGGGACTCGGCAGTGAGTAAACACAAGTCTTCCTCATGACATTTATGTTCTAGCAGGAAAGAAGAAGAGATAGTAAAAGTGTTGTGTTATATGTTAAAATGTGGATTATTTTCATTGCCCATCGTATGTAATCATATAATCTTCTCTAGGGGCAAGCCAGCCCTTCCTCTTCCAATGCGAACACACTCACAAACTAGAGAATATAGTTTCACTCTTTGTAAGAATTGCTTTTAGTTAGAAAATAGAACTGAGTGAGCTGATCCATTGATTTAGTCCTCAGTAGTTTGGTGCTGCTGGCTCTTTCCGGGCGTACAAGAACCCACTGGAGTTTGTCCCATGCAGATGCCCCCTGGAAGCCGGATTGCACAGTAGCAGCAACGTGACAATACACGAATGTGATGAAGGATCTGAGCCCCTAGGATTCTGGGACGCATTAGGAAGGAGAGACCGGAAAGCCTACGATTGCATGCTTCAAGGTAATGCCACCATCCATAGCCTTCCATCATTTTTTAATTCATTCTTTATTCAGTAAGTATTTCTTAAACATGCACTACACATAACACACAAGAAACCTCACCTAGAGTGTGTCCTCCCAAGCCTCCCACCCAATGGAGAGGCTAAGTAATATGCCATATATGAGTGATTATAATCCAAAACACAAGAAGGGGTAGAGGTACAGGAAGTTGAGCAGAAGATTCCCACGCAGCTTTATAGAAAGATAGCATTGCACCTTCCTCTGGAGGTTGCTGCAACTTGGAGAAAATAAAATCCCAAGAGACTTGATGAGCAACCACACTATGTAACCCGTGGAACAGGACTCTGTTCAGTTGGCCTGGCAACCACATTGGGGGAAGCAGTAGGAAGGCCAACGAGAGAGGGGTCCAAGCCACACTGCAGGATCTTGAATGGGAGGTTGGAAACCCTGAGCCATTCACAGAAGTCACTGCTGGAAGGGGAGGCTTGGAGGGCAGGAATCAATGCTCTGTGTATACCTAGTAGACAATTAATGCATTAGTGAACGTAGGAAAATCGCTGGCAGCCTATGAATGTAGAGCCTGAAACTCAGATAGGTTGGAGAGGTGATCACTAAGTGACATGATGTGAGTGGGCTTGGAATCCCTGGGCTCTCAGCCCTTCAGGGACTCACAGATCCCTGACAGAGCAAGGGTGACAGACCTCAGAAAAGGTAGAGTATCTGGGTCTGATGCTGGGTATGATTTAGAGATTGCACACTCATGGCCATGAGCCAGAACTCACCATTTAAAAGGCAGCAATGGAACACATGAAAAGCAGATGAGCAAAGTCATGGATATCAAGAGAGGACAGGCATCACTGTCGATGGCACTAGGACAAGAAAGAAACATCCTTGGGACCGAGGGCAAGCTGCTTATCACCAGCCAGTGTCACCAGCCTGCAGGAGATCAGAGCAGCTGGTGAGGAGGTGAGCAGAAGCCAGTGAGACGTCGGAGAAACTTCTACTCAGCAGTCCTCCACAGCTAGGGAGATGTTTCCAGTTTTACTCTATTATATAATAGAAAGAACGAAAGCACAGCACAGGCTATGAATCTCCTATCTGAAATGCTTGGGACCAGAAGGGTTTCTGATTCCAGATTTTTTTTTTCAGACTTTGGAATATTTACATGCACATAATGAGATACTTTGAGGATGGCACCCAAGTCTAAATACAGAATTTATTTATGTCTCATATCTTGATACACAGAGCCTGAAGGTGATTTATACAATATTTAGTGTCCCTATGTCTTGACCATGACCTGTCGCATGAGGTCAGTTGTGAAACTATCTGCTTGAGGTATCATTTCTCTACTTAGAAAGCTTTGCATTTTCAACTGTTTGACTTAGGGCTACTCAGTCTATAGCAGGAGTATCAGAGTCAAAAGGAACGTTTTTAGGGACTAGATGATTTAATGTGTTACCTATTCCTAGTGACAATTTTGGATGGAGCAGCAGAATTCAGCTGAGGCAAGGACTGATGTATAGAAATGGATGATTAAAGGAAGTCCATGAGGGATTAAGCACTCAAGGGAGGGGATGACGTCTTTGTTGTTTATTGTCTTCTGCATACCCAGCTTTATGCTGAGTGTTATGAATTGAGCCCGTCAAGAATCGTGCTGTCAGCAAAGATGATAAATGTAGATGGCCCATGGGGGGATGGGCTACCCAACCACACCCCATCCATTATTTTCTGATGTTTGTCAATCTAGGATTTTCTTACCCTAAAGACATTTAAATCCTACATAATTTTCCTTGTCCTTTATGTCATGTTTTATCTTAATTCTTCAGGATAGCTGACATTTAGCTTGATGAGTGTTGCACCCAGCTGATAAGCCAGTTTTCTTTCCTTAGAGAACAGCAGGGCACTGACAAATAGCTTCCCACTGGAATGCAGTGCACAGAGCCTTGGGGGTCTTAGGAACTAGCTGCAACCCAATGGCCACCCTCTGAGAAAGTGGCAGTGTTCTGGGAGTTCGGGTGGAAGTCTGGGAAGGAAGCAGACCCTTCTTATCCCCCTATCCTTTTAAAGTCACTGGTCCTGTTTGGAAGGATAGTGACTACTACTGTACAGCACAGCTGTCCTCTTTCCCCAGGGTCAGCGGTACACAAGTGTGTGCTTTTCTGTCTTTTCCTAAATGCGGGTTAGTAACATACCATAAAATGAATGTTTTTAAGCAGCTCTGATATCCCAGGGACCATTTTCATGCTATATATATTTTTTTTCACTAACTCACCCCACCCAACCCTTTCCCATTTTGACACATGAGGAAATGGGCAGAGAGAAGTTAATCACCTGGGTGGGGCTGAACAGCCATGATGTGTCTGCATAATCACTCTATCAACCTCTGCCTCTCTAGTTCCATAAAGTTCTATGTAACTGTTTATACATAATGCCTACCAGTGATAGCAATTGTTGAAATGAGACAGATGAGAAAATTATTGCATGTAATGTCTCTCAGATGTAACTAGGATTCACATTTTTCTAAGCCGTTTTCAATATCTATTTTTAAAAGTCAAATTTGGACCCACAGTTGTACAATTCCCTTTCTCCTTTTATTATGACCAAGTTCCTAGGTTGTTGCTCTTTGAGACTTAGTAGCTACAGAGAATTGAATGAACTTATCCCACACTCTACTCAAGAATTTTCTATAACTGGGGAACCACTTTTTCTCTATTATATAATAATTCACTTTGCATAACTTTCAAAATAAGTATGTATGTTCATTCCTAATTAGGATGAATTCCTAGTCATGGCACCTGCCTTTTAAGATGATGAGTCACATAGTATGTATCAGGATGTGTCCCCCAGAATTTTAGTGCCAAGTTTCACTCTCACCAACAATGGACAGAAGTGTACATTTCCCAACAGTCCTAAACTTAGCACAGTATTGTTTTCCTTTTTGCCAGATAAATTGGGCCAGATAGCTCAGTGTATTAGTCAGCTTCCCATTGTGCCTAAGTACCTGACAAGTCAACTTAGTGCAGAAAAGGTTATTTTGGGTCATGGTTCCAGATGTTTCCATCTATCTATCATTAACTGGCTCCATTGTCTGCGGGCCTCTAGCAAGGCACAAACATCATGGACGGACACAGCAGAGAAAAGCCATTCATGTCACAGCAACCAGCAATAGCGAGGGCAGGGAAAGCGCCTGTGCTAATGGCTTCCTCCTCCTGCCTTTTGTTCCGTCTATGGGATGGGCCCCACCTCCCACCTCCCACCTCCCACCTCCCATATTCAGGGTGTGTCTCCCCCTCACTGTCCTGTCCTACATGCCAGTCCTCTCTGGAAACACCCCCATAGAGGCACCCAGAGGTGCACTTCGCTAATTTCCTAGGTGTTTCTCAATCCAATCAGGTTGGCAACCAGTGTTAGCACTACACTAATCATTGCTTTCATTTAATTTGTTAATCAGAAGACTGAAACACTTAACGTATGTATATCTGTGTGTGTGCATGTGTGTGTATACTGGAGACAGTGTGGTTTCTGTTTGCTATATGCACACACACACAAACGTGCATTCAAAGAAACGTTTTTAGCTGTTTGTTTTTCTACTGTGGTGAATGTCTAATTTGTACCTACTTTGGTAGATGTATTATTTGTACACATCTTGTTGAACTACTTGTCTTTTCCTTATTTATGGACCTCCAAGTATAAGGAAACACATTGCTGTGTTACAAATGTTATTAAAACTTTTGTACTCTAATTTTTCATTTTTACTTAATCAATGCATAAGTCTCTCCCTTTTGATTGTTTCTTTTACTGTTGGAACTGAAAATATCTTCCCTGCACTGGGTCTGTAGCTCAGCGTGTCGTGCTTACCTAGCATGCAGGCAGGGGCCTGGGCTCTATCCCCTGCAGCAGCACACACACACACACACACACACACACACGCAGAGCTTCCCCACTCCAAGCCCTGATAAACCCTCTATCCAATCTGCTCCTACTGAGTCTTTGAATTGTTTCATGTTTTGCCTTCAGTCGTCTGGGGTTGGGTGCATGTAGTCTTCACCTCCACTCTCTTTTTCTTCCAAAGATCCTGGAAGTTTTAACTTCGCGCCGCGCCTATTCATCCTCAGCAGCTCCTCCGGGGACTTCTCGGCCACGGAGTTTGTGTACCCCGCCCGAGCGCCCTCTGTGGTCAGCTCGATGCCGTTCCTGCAGGAGGACCTGTACAGTGCCCCGCAGCCAGGTACAGCCCGCAGGGAGGACAGGCTCATGTTAGTGGGTACTGTATGTGCCGTTTCTGTTTGCCAAGGATATTGCAGAGACCCTGGCTCACTTAATCCTCCCACCTACCCCAAAAAGAAAGGGAAGGAAATCAAGTGTGTATGATGGCACGGGACCTACACCCCCACAGCACCTTTTCTCCTTGACGATCTCTGTGAGGTTTACTTGTGGCGAGGCCTGTGGCCCAGACCTCAGGGATACCCTGAACACAACAGTGTCAGGCTGGTAGCTGTGCTCCTCTCCCAGCCTTCCTCTCAGACCTGCTGCTTCATGGTGCCCTGTGGACTGCCCTTGCTCCAGCTATCATGTTTGCATTCAGACAGAAAAAAAAGGGAGTAGGGGAAAGGGCAGTATAAGTTGTGTTTCTGTCTTTCATGAAATAAAGCAAAATGTCCCCAACAGACTTTTCACATCCCATTGGTCAAAGAGTGTCACGTGACCATCCCAGCAGCAAGGGAACCTGGGAAAGCAAGTGGCTAAGGAGAAGGAGTGAGGCATCTACTGAGTTAACTCAAGAGCAGTGTGTGGTTCGCCACAGAGCAGTACTGCAATTTGGGTCTTCTGATTCCAAGGTCAGGGCTGTCTCTACTAGGTCACTACTGCCTCCAGCCAGCAGCCTCTGTGCCCTCCTGGTGGGGAGAGTTATAGGGGTTCCACTCTCGTGCCATCAAGTCCAAGGCCAGCCGGCCCTGAGCTTGTGTTACAAGAGCCTGGAGCTGCAGCCAGGTGCCTCTCCTCACTGTGATGGCCCAGGCCACTCCCAGGAAGCCTTGACCTGGACTGGTGCACTAGCCACACTGCTGGAGATATGAGCACCTGTCTCAAAGAAGTAGCTGCTCCCCGACCTTCCTGCTGCAGCTCAAGATAGATTTGCACTTTTAAAGGATGTGGCTCTCCCAGAACCCCAAAATGCATGCCGGGAAAGGCCAGCGTGAGCTGAGCCCAAATTGGAGAGCTGCTTGATCTGTGGAGTAAGTGTCAGACTGAGGACATGCAGGGTAGAAAATGAAGAGGGAGAAGCAGAACTGTTTTGCTTTTTAGAGCCCATTTCTCCCAGAGAGAACTGTGAACCCACATCATTGCCAAGCATTCGGATGGGCACGAATACCAAAGACCCGAGGGCTGGTTTCAGTTTGTATCATGCTTTTTGGAAGCGACAGCCCCTCCATGACATGCCACCACCCCGCCCCTCTCCAGAGGGGCCACAGGCTGCAGAGGCTGAGCTGGGTAAATGTGAGGATCGAGAGGCAAAAGGAAGAAAGAGGCCACACCATCGCTGCCTCCTCTCTACCTAGGGCCTTCTCAGGTTAACTTTTCCAAGGGCTGAGGTGGGTGGGGGGGCTCTATTTGCCCCTTTGCCCCTGAACTGGAGGGAGATGTCACCCTCTGACACAGCAGCAGGAGAGGTAGGCATCCCTTATGTTTGCGTGCATGCAAGCATTCCTGATGGTCTCTGTCCTCACTCCCCACAGCACTCTTTCTTGTTGACAATCACCATGAGGTTTACCTGTGGCAAGGCTGGTGGCCCATTGAGAATAAGATCACCGGCTCCGCCCGCATCCGCTGGGCCTCGGACAGGAAGAGTGCCATGGAGACCGTGCTGCAGTACTGCAGAGGTGAGGGCCAGGCACGGGAGCAGCTGGAAGCAGCCGGAAACCCCTTCCTCCTGCACACCCCTGCCCTGGATAAGCCTGCAGACCGTGATGGAACCACCTGTCCCCCCTTTAACTTTTTGAGGCTTACTAATTCTACAATGAGTACATTCTTGGCTGCCACAGTGAAAGAGAACAAGGTTTTCTCTTTGATTTTATGAAGCCACCTGACTTGTTACTGTCAAGGTATGCTGGGGAACACTCAAGTCTCCAACCCTGTTGTCCTTGGGATTATTCATGGTGAGAGATAAGTACACCACCGCCTTGCTCAGTACCTGTAGGGAGCACCTCACCGCTGGACAGCAGAAATAGCCTCCAAACTAGCTGAAAAGCCAGTGCCAACCCTTTCATCATTTAGTATTATTTTAGAATTATATTCATAAAGAAAAACCTATAGTAAATTTGTGGGTTGTTTACGATGCCATTTACCCAAAATACATGGTCTTTTATATGAATGAAGATGACAGTAATTAATGTTTATGGTTTTATTGATGAGCTTAATATCTCTAAGAACAGCTCATTCTCTTCTTGGAAAGGTCTCTCATGATAAATATCTTTTTAAACTTTCCACTAAATGTTAAAGCTACAGCATTCAAGTAAATGTTGTCCTTTGCTGTCTGATGCCACTGAAGTCCATTGTATATTAGGCTGTCAGAGGAAAACCTCTGGGGGTGAATGATCAGGGTGTAAAAGTCCCACCCCTCAGCTCCAGGGAGAGGCCTCTTCTAGGGACCTAGAAGCATTTTGTTGGGGTCAAGAAGTAGACTCAGCTGATTCCACGCCACCATGCTAGGCATAGGTGTGAAGTTAGCATTTTAGGTACACATCAGGCATATGTTGCTATAAACCACTCAAGGCCCACATTTTAAGCATGAAGTCAAAAGTTCTGAACAAAGTAGCAAAGGTTCCAAGGGAAATCAGAGAAAGCTCGGGTTGTTGGGTCAGCTGACAGTCACATTCTGCTTTCCTTCAGGGAAGAACCTCAAGAAGCCACCCCCCAAGTCTTACCTTATCCATGCCGGTCTGGAACCTCTGACCTTCACCAACATGTTTCCCAGCTGGGAGCACAGAGAGGACATCGCTGAGATCACAGAAATGGTGAGCACATGGCCTGTCCTGTGACCCCCTTCCTGGTGGACCACAGACAGACGTCACCTTGGGGAGAAGCATCCAACTACATCCACAGCAGGATGGGTTTGATTTTTCTTTTGCAACAGGTCTATAGAGAGTTACCTTAGAATTAGAACAGGCCTAATGGGAAGTCAACTGGACAGCTTGAGCAATTTTCTATATGTAGTACTCTGAGTTTAAATTCTCACATAGGTGAATTTACTTACTTTGACAACTATAAATAAAAAGCTACTGCCTCTGCATTCTGTTAGCTAAGAAGTATTGCACACTATGTAATACGCATCTAAGTCCTCATGTTTCAGATGTTAACCTTGCAAGAAGAGACACAAAATAAACCTGTGATGAATGAATGTATTTAATTAAATGAAAGAGTGAATACATCATGATTCACTCGTGAGAAGGTATTGCATGCATCTGGTTTTGTCTCTTATGTGACCACCTGGTATTATGTGAGGCAGTCATGACTTCTACCTGCCAAAATGTATTAGCATCCAGAAATGTTTTCCTTTCCAACCAAGGAGACAAGAAACTTAATATTGCTATGTAGGATTGGGTGAATTAACTTTACCAGTATCAAGGATCTCGTTGGTTTGGTAGGAAATGTGTGTTTTCCCTTTGATTTTGCTACTGTGTAAGAGAAAGATTCCTGGGAGAAATGGCTTAAGTATATTTTAGAGGAAATCTAAGTAATTTTAAACAAGCAAAAAGTCTGCTACTCCGCAGCAATAGAGCAAACTCCTGTAATGGGATAAATCTTGCTGTTTAACCTGACCTGTTTCCTTTGAGGGAGGCTTGCTGGGAAACAAACCAAGGGTCTGGCACATGCTAGGCAAGTGCCCTACCACTGAGCTGCACCCTAGCCCTTCTAACCTGTCTTACTCTAAGCAAGTGGCTTTGATCTACTCTGTGAAGGCACCGGTTACTCCCTCTGACACAGTTAAAGCAAGACAGTTCTTTTCACAATAAATACGGGATTACAAAACCCAAAAGCTCCAGGGATTATGGGCAGCGTGGCTGCCTCCCACAGTGTGAGCTGGAGCACGTAAACCACAATCTTATTCCTGTTTCACTGCAGACGGTGCGGGTCAGCCACATACTGTGTGATGCTGTGCAGGTCTGTGGGATTCCTGCGCATGGAAAATCAGGGCTCCTACATCAGCAAGTTGCACTGCTAATTAAGATTCACCAAGTACATGCTTTGTGCTAGGCACTGCTGCAAACACTTTGCTTTTATGTTCTCACTGAATCATAAGGTTAGTCCTTTAAGATGTATCTTAGTATTATCCCTGTCTTCCTGGCATAAGAGCTAAGCTGCATCAGTCACTTGGCCTGCATCTCAGAGTCAGCAAGTGGAAGAATCATAGCAGGCACAGGCCAGCCCATTCCCAAACCCACCTCTTGACCCCCAGTCTATCCTGTGTTTTGGGGACAGAACTCGGTTATTCATTGTCTCATCCACTTGCCTTAAAGGAGAGCAGCACATCTGTGATCCCAGTTTAGTGGAGGAAGAGATAACGTACACAGAATAGCCTATTTAGATTCAATGCATACAGTGGTTTACATGGACGCAAGAAAAGGTTAATTCATCCCCCGGATATTGTAGGTGCATTTTGTGTTTCTGGTGCTGGAATCAAACACAGGGCCCCAGGCCTACTAGGGAATAGGCCACACTGAGCCACACTCCCACACTTACTTTCCTTCCCTATTATAGACTAAAAGATGGGGCCAGGGAAGAGGTAGTGGGGTGGGATTTCTTTTAAGGTTATTTTGAAATATTTGTCAACACTATTATTTGGAGGGTTTTGGTGTTTAGAAGGCAAGCATCTTCTCCCATAATTTACTCACAAGACAGTCCTGAGACCAGACTTACTAGCAACTTGCTGGTAGGATGAGAAAATATCTAGAAGTTGAGAGACCCACAAGCCTTGGACCAGTTCCTTTGCATTCAGAGCCCTGTTCCCTCCCCAGTGAAGGGAAGCTCCAGATCGGGTATGGTGCAGAGGGAACAGGCCTGCATACTCGCAAGCTGTATTGGTCAGCTGTCGTTGTGACAAAGTGCCTAAGAGAAGCACGTTAAGGAGCAAAGGTTTGCTTTAGCTCACAATGTTAGAGGTTTCAGCCCATTGATTGGCTGGCTCCATTGCCTCTGGACCTGTGGCAAGGTGAGGTGCAAGTAGTAGAATAGAACTGCTAACCCCATGGTGACCCCAAGGCAAAGAGAGAAGCAAACCCCCAGGGAAGAAGGGGCTGGGGATGAAACATACCCTTCAAAGCCACATTCCCCATGACTTGCACCATCCAATTAAGCACCACCTCCTCATGAGCCCACTGCACTCTGATTTCATCAGTGTGCTAATCCAGGGATAAAGCTAAAGCCCTTGTGCTCCAATCACTTCCACAGAGCCCAGCAGCTGACAACCAGGCCTGCAGCACATTGAGCCTTTCGAGGGACATTTTAGATCACAACCATAAGACAGGCCCTTGATGAACCATGTTCCAGTGTGGACCACGCCAAATTCTTCTCTCTGCTCCCCCTCAATTCCAGGACACAGAAGTATCCAATCAGATCACCCTGGTGGAAGACGTCTTAGCCAAGCTTTGTAAAACCATCTACCCACTGGCTGATCTCCTCGCCAGGCCTCTGCCAGAAGGCGTCGATCCTCTAAAGCTTGAGATTTATCTCACGGATGAAGACTTCGAGGTAAGCAGTGTTCCTGGGGGTGGGATGTCGAGGCAGCCACACCAGTGGCCCGAGCATCTCCTCACTGGGCCACCTGGTGTCCCCTGTGCTTCCTCAGTTTGCACTAGACATGACACGAGACGAGTACAGCGCGCTGCCTGCCTGGAAGCAGGTGAACCTCAAGAAAGCAAAAGGCCTCTTCTGAGCTGGACAGACCCCGAGGCCCCACGGCAGGCACTCTCAGTACCGCTGCACCAGAAAATCC